>VWZO01001380.1:372206-409519 GCA_013396975.1 Bucco capensis
ACAGCTTGTGATTAAAAATGTTTAAAAATAGCTAATAAATCAGATTATCTTGAGGTATTATTTCTTGCAAGTCAAAATGGAGAGCAAAAAATCAACCCTAATTTTTAGTTTATGTATACACTGAAAATAGCAACAACAATAAAAATAAGCTTTTTGTAGCAGACATATTCCATCTTCACTATTTTGCTACCTTTGGTAAATTACTGGGGCAGATCTTGAAGTTAAAAACCCATGTTTAGAAATAAGTGCACGCTTCACCCACTAAATATAGCAGCAGACTGTGTGCCCCTACGCAAAAACATTCTCATATCTAGTTTTAACTTTACATATAAAAATAACTTGGAGAAAATACAAAAAAACATTTTATTTTAACATGAAAATATCACAAAAATTAGTAAGCCTGAGATGTAGGGTTTTGGTGAAAAACAAGAGGCTTGTAGTGTTTTGGCTGCTGATAAAGATGCATGTATTGATAGCTGGGGTGAAAAGCAGAAGAATGCACTTATTTCTTCTGCATGTCAGTATCTTCAAACACAGTAAGCCACATGCACCCTTCTCTCCTTATGTAGATGCTGGTTCACCATGTTTAATTCCAGCGGAAGTGGATCTGACGTGGGCGGTCAGCCCCCTCCTTTACCAATGGCTTATGGAATTCACGTCCTGCACGAGAATGGATATTTGCCCAACAAAACTCACAGTAATACTGCAGGCAAGTGACATTGGCACAGAAGAAAGGAGCAAACTTTCCACCGCATCGTGCACCCTGGCATTCGTCACACATCTGGTCATCCAACACATATGGCTTTACCTCCACCTGTTGGATTAAAAAAGAAACAATTCTAGTTAATACCCATTCCTGCTTAAAGTTATATGAGGGCATCCAAGTTTTTTCTGGTTTAAAAAAAAAAAAGGACATATTAACACCTTTACCTAACTAACCTAATTTATCACTCACTACTCTTTAGCATTTACCAGCTACAGATTCATCCATACAGTAAGCAGAACACTTCATAGCAGACCTTTAGAAGTACACTATATATGTAATAAATTCCTACAACTTCTCCTTAATTTATTCTGGAAGGGTGTTCTTGGTAAATGATAATATGTATGGAAAACAAGCGAACAAGCCCCAGTCTCCCAACTAATCTCATCAGCTCCTGAACGTACCCCAATATGATAGCCAATTCAAAACTATTTATCAAAAAAACCCACCCCCAAAACCAAAATCATGCAAGAATGTAACCATTTATACATTAACCTTTTTTAAAAAAATGAGTCTTTGCATGTACTACTACTTTTGTATGCAAACTAAAAGTACTTTCCGCAGGCTGAAATACAGATCTTTTAGCATTCCTGTTCTCTGTAAATTCACTCCCTATTTCTAAAACATGGTTAAATTCTGAGCTACAAATTTTGGTCATTTATTACTTTCCCCTTTGTGGCTTTGAGCTATACAGAAATTTGTATTCAATATATTTCTGAAAATACTTTTTAAAGGACCATTTTTGCAAGTCTACCGAGTGCTAGAAACACCTGTTTTACACAGCTTCTTTCCCAAAACTTGTCTGACTCCCAAAGTGGAAAAGTGGCAGGAGTCCAGTGGTAAATTTGCTTTATGTCTTTGTGTAACTGAACTGTTAAAGACTGTGATCAGACAGGAAGAACAACTTCATAATAAAACACAAAACGAGTTGACTCAATCATTAAGGAATGTATTGTTGTCTTCCACATTTTCCTCACTTTTAAAGTCAGTATTTTCTGCCTTTTGTTAGCAAAAAGAGTTATTATAATTCATACTAAAACTCACTGCTGTAAGAGATTTCCTTCTGAGATATTGTTACGTGAGAAGAATCCATATAGGCATCAACTTTTCTTACTATACTCAGACTGCATACATTTGAAATAGTAAGAACTTTACAATGCTATTTTTCACATTCTGTTTACAGAGGAAAAAAACCTACACATACAGCTACCCAACCCAAAGTTTTACAGCAGAATAGTCTTCATGTTCTTAGCTTTAGAAGTAGAGGTCATACTTGACAAGTTAAATGCATCTATGTTTGAAATAAGAGTGTGCTTCTTCCAGTAATCTATACTCAGTACAAGCTCTTCTTATTTCACTACAACAACCTGCCTTGTTACAAATTACAATCAAATCTTCCGATAAATGGGTACCTTATGCAGTAACTGTGTTCATAGTTCAAAATTGCAGAAAGCATGAAGCAGCATGTATTTCAAACTTCAGTGCATTAATGTATTTCACATATATTACAGAAACACTGTGGGGAATCAAAGTGTCACATAAAGTGGACGCAGGCTGCTGGCATATGAATGTTAACAACATTTTAAGGAATTGTTTGGAGCTGGAACTCCAAATAAGTTTCAAGTAAATGTTTGGAGCTGAGCTTTCATATATGATAAAACAGGATAAGGAGCACTTCACTGAAGAAAAACATCTGTTAGAGAAACTAAACATATCTACACATCAAAAGAACTGGAGAGAAGCTGCAGAGTACTTAGGTAAGGAAGAAGTTAACATCACAGACAACGTTTGTTAAGTGGCTGTGACATTAAGATTTCCAATTAAGGTAAAAAAGGTATGTGCAAAAAAAAAAAAAAAAAAGGCTATAAATTCTTTGAACTAAAGTTCAGAAGGATAAACAGGTGAACTGCAAAATTTAGCAATGAAAAAAGACTTTTACATAGACAAAACTGGTTATGTAAAGAATGTGAATGGACAGCAGGCCTACAGAAACTGGATATAACTGGTATAGAAAGGCTATGCTAAGGTAAAGCATAGGAGAATACCTGCCTCTGAGATTTCAGTGAGATATGTAATATATTGTGTATGCACGCTGGAAAATAAAGCAACTCAGATGAAGGCAGTACCTGATGTATGACTGACTATCTTCCTCATTTACAAGATGTGGTTTACAGATTTATACAAATTGCTAATACTGTTTTCAGAATATTTTCAAAGTCTGAAAAGGCAGGCATTAGTGAAAAGACACTGTTCTCTATTACTCCTCAGTAACACAAATAACTGGGTTGTAGAAAGTATATATAATTATATAAATAATATGAACTTACCATATGATTTAACTAAAGATATTTGGTTTTTTTTTTAATAAAGATTAAAAGCCTTTGAAATAAACAATGAAGTTCATAAATACTCCTCATCACAAGGTTTAAAGAAGAATTTATTCAAATACTTAGATTTGGCATTGCTGAATTCTGCAAGTGAAATACCTCAGGAGTAGCACACATTTTTTTAAAATTAGAAAAAACACAGATGTTAATAAAAATGCCAGAATTCCAGATTTAAGAGAATACTTGAGTCAAAAAATTGATTTTCAAAAATTAGAAAAGCAGCACTAAATGAAGAACACAAATTGTAACTAACAAAAAAAAAAACCTGTGAGGATTTACTGCCCATCTCCCTTTAAATATTTCAGTGTTATATCACACATTAAAAAGATACAGCTCTTTCTCTGCAAACAGCAAGCACTGCCATTTCAGAAGCCTGCTCAGCATCCAAAGAGTCCTTCAAATCTCTTGTGATCTATCATAAAGAATCCCAACCAACCAACCAACCTCCTTGGAAACGCAGACTTCTAAGGTAGGTTCCTCTACTGCAAAGGACACTCCCATCAGAAGAGGAAGACTAAGATAAAAGTGTCCTTTAGTTTAGAGTGTTCAAGTTCATGTCTCCCACCTTTGAGGAAGAACTAGTCTGGATGACATTGTTCCCCTCTAATTTTAAAGTTAGGTCACTTCTCAGCCAAATGCATTAGAAACACACTAAACTATACTCGACTCTGAAGCTAAATGACTCATTGAGCATTTCTTTAAAAGGAGTTCTGGATTCTGGTCCTTACTCCCATTTTACCCAAACACCTGAATGTAAAATGATTAATAGTTTTATTTCCCCTCACAGAGTCACAGTGTTAGGGTCATTTTTCCGTTATGTAATGAGCCAAAAGGTAGAGCCTTTTGGTAGTCTAAGTCAGTAGCAAGTCACAAGGACAGCAATCCCACCAGCAAAATGTAGTTGTCACATCTTAACGTGAAGCCTACTTCACTACCAACATTCAGACTCACTCATCCTCTGGAAAGGACCATGTCTGGGGCTTTCAGCTCACCAGGCAACTGGTATCTTACAGACAGATGTAAGGCTGTATTACTTTGCCTATTTGAAAGGCGAAAAGCACATGCTACCTCCCTGAAGCAGACTTCTGTTAACTGTACTACCTACTTTTTCCCATGTCTTTGATCTGTAGAAGAGATTGGACCTTGAACTACTTTTACTTACTCAACCCTTCTTCCTCTAATATTTTTTTTCTTTAAGGAACATAGTGACACTTAAAACTGACATAATTTAGATGCCAGTTCTCTTTGCTACTCTTCTATTCTAATTAGGAGTAATGAAGTTGACTAGTCTTCTAAGTTAAAGTTATTTTTGCTTTAGCTAGCAATAAGCATCTGTAGCAACCAGAAATGTACACTGGTAAATACTAAAAAGAGTATCTCAGGCAGAAAGGATGAGACATTTTGTATTTTAGGTGTTGAGCTTGATTAGTTTTCTGAAGTGCTGAGCACTGACAATTATTGCTGAAATTAAGGGCAGCTGCAAGCATAAAGCTCATCTGAAACCAATGAATACTAGAGTTGCCTATGAATGACAGAGGCATTATCACAGTATTTGGTTTCATTAGAACAAGAGAGAGAAAAAGATTTTTAAGCCCTTTACCCATACACAATAAAACTGGAAAATTCACAATGGAAAGAACATATGGTTTAACATATGTCCAAGGAACAAACTGCTGCTCTGTGGAATGCATGCTGTTTGTTTGGGGGCAATCAAGGTTTAACTCTTGGAACTAGTGGAATTACAGGAATACTAAAAGACATATAGAAGCTGGCATGAAAGCTAATCAAATGCAACATTACCACACCCCAAGAAGTTCCTTTGTAGATCATCACTCTCACATTTATTTATCTTCATTTCTGTATGACTTACTCGTTTATCAATGTCGCCATGCTGAAGTTGAACAAACCGAGCACTGATGGCAGCAATATAACTCTGCTGATTGGAAAAAGCAACACGTCCAGCACCTTTTGGGTATTTCAGCTCAGGGTCAGTATCAATACCTGCGTAACAAACTCCACCATAGAGACGGTCCATGATCATAGCCAATTCCACTATTAAGAAACAAACAATGTTCATTTGAACTGTTCCTCCAGTACAAACTTCATATGCCTATGTTTTAAAATACTAGAAAGTTAATTTTAATAATTAAGTTTTGCAACAGCCACTGTAACAATAATAACAAGAAATATAAAATCATTAAATAAGCTATGAAACACTCAGCAGATAGATCTCTCACACTGTGGGTACATACATCCAATGAACAATGGGATTATAAGTACTGCAGTCCTGATAACCTGGAACTGAAGTTCCAGGGCAGTTCCCTGCAGGGGATTACAGCAAAAGACTTTTTGGGCAGGCATGGAATGTAAGCTGTATAAAATAGATCCACATGCCGCAAGTTCCTTGGTACACGCTCTCTGGCTACCCTGATGCTCTACGTTCTACTTCAATTTAAAGATGTAGTTAACATCTTTTTGTCAGCCACACAGAGCTTGATAATCTCTACAGTGCTACACAGTACTTTTGACTGTAGTACAAACAGTACTACAGTCAAAAGTACAGTCTTAAAGGTAAAATAACATTGCAGGTTGAAGACAGAAAAAATTAAGATTCTTTATACAGAAAATTTGCACTATCACTTCTTGATTCTCCTACATCTTCCATCTGAAAGCTCATCTTTCTGGAAGAATAAAATTAATTACAAACTACAGAAGACTAATGAAGTCCAGGAGTCGTAACAAAAACAGGATTTGAACCACTCCATACTATCTACTTCCAATATTCACTTCCACCTACTTACTAAAAGGCCACCATAAAATATTGTAAAAACCTACTGCATCCAATCTCACAAAGCAGACTGTCCAGGTTGCAGAACAACCATTCCACAGCTACAGAAGCATGTAATTTTTCCATCATACACTCCAACAAGAGTCCTGCAATATCATATAGTGTTGTCACATATAGACTGTGCTAGCTCTCTGAAGATCTTCCTTTTTTTCCTCTATTCCTACTCCTTCAAGCACTCCATTATTTGCTTTGTCCATATTAGCAGAAGTAACTGCAACCTGATAGCAGTAGAGAAGTTGCTAATGTACAATGACAAGCAAGCACAAATAAAAGCTCCACATACTCATAAAGCACAGCAGAGAGGTTTTCATAGGATAATTTTAAAACCAAACTCTTTCCTGACATAGTTTATGCTACTGTTTTACTAACATGATCAAAAACTTTTCTACAGCATTAGATATGTAACTCTCCAGTAAATCTCAATGATGAATAGTGATTTATGGCCAAAGCCAGATGCAAATAGTTACTAGAGAAATCTAAGAATACACAAATATTGTACTGGTTATAACTCACAACGTACTTCTATTTTTATGTGTATGTATCTGTATCTATCCATACAACTATACAAAAGCATGCATGGTTCAAATTATTTCCAATAACTGCCTACTTTTATAAATAGCCACAGATTATACTCACCAGCTCTTAATGGTCTAGGGACTCCTCCAACAAAAATTGTTTTTCGAGGATCAAGCGGCTGGGAACCATCCATCACAAAGTCACTATCACTGAGATTCCAGGGACGGATCTGGACCTATTAAATTAAGATGGAAATAGTATGCTACTTTAAGTTTCACTACATCATGGATCAGCCTATATAAACTGTCAAACAGTCGTAACCCCATTAGTTTAGCATGCCTAGGTGCTCTGTTTTAATCCTATTAATTCAAAACACTACAATTTTAAAATCATCCCACTGTTCCAGATGTTGAGCTCTGCCAACAATAGTTTGGTTTTGATTATTTTCATCGTCATCATTTCAAATGCAGCTTTAGACAGATGGCAGCTATAGCCTGCAGGCCATCTACTGTTTACTTACTGGCTTGTCCTTGATAGTAGGACTGGAAACACACAGATAGAGCTTTCCATCCTCTTCAATGCAGGCGTCAATCAGGGCCTGAACAGAACTCTCTTCTTGGAACAGGAGGAACGCATAACCTGGAAGAAAAGCCAAACCAACTTTATCACATTTTCTCTTATCTTTATTTTTCTTAATCATCTTTACCACTCACTTTTGCATACAAATGTGTTTACTCCAAAAGTAAAAGAAAGTCAAACCAATTCTTTGTTATTGGTCACCGTCCTTACCAATGTACTATCTTGCTATGATCAACAGAAATTCTATCCTTAAAATAAAGGTCAAAGGAGACTAATAACCAAATAAAAGCAAACATGTCTGCTCTATCATGTACTGGAAGTCTAGGCTGAGCAAAATTCATTGGCAGCAGCAGACATTACACAATGAAAATCCGACTTGGCACAAAGGACTAATCTCTATTCTAGAGATTAGATCAAAGTACTTTGTTACATAAGTGACCCAGCAAACATCCCAAACACTACAAAGATAGGAATTAAAATGCTTATTTAATGCAACAGTAAAAACAGACAGTCAGACAAGTAAAGAACCTCCAGTTAGAATACTTTTAACAGTTACAGTATAATGATATAGACAATGTTTTTTACTAGACAGATGCTCGATAGAGAATTTAGGGTTGTAGTCTACAATGAACTTTAAAAGGACAATAAATCCATATTTCTTTCTGAGATTACTACCAAATGTGGAATTTTCACACAAAGTTCTGTTTTATTATTTGGATGGAAAAAAAAAATCTG
This sequence comes from Bucco capensis, assembly GCA_013396975.1. Taxonomy (NCBI): domain Eukaryota; kingdom Metazoa; phylum Chordata; class Aves; order Piciformes; family Bucconidae; genus Bucco; species Bucco capensis. The sequence continues at coordinate 380,035 of VWZO01001380.1, forward strand.
AAGCAACTGCTCTAGAGTGGGCTTGGCAAGAGGGAGCGTGGTTGCTTTACCAAGCCTTTTGGAAATGACACTATTTCTGAGAGAAGGCAGTTAACCACTGGCAATTTCTTATTGCAAACAGTGTAGGTCATCAAGGCAAAGATGATAGGATACATCTGTGAAACATGACGTGGAACTAGGGTGAAAAGTAAGAGGTGTTTTACTGTACTAAAAAACAGCTTAACTCCCTAGTTTCTTGGGTTTTTTTTGGCGTACCACATCAGTCATTTCACTTTAACAGCTTCCTGCCCAATAGCAATGCAAGTCTACCTACAATGGGAAAGCAAAGCTACTTTAATAGTTTTCTTTGAAAGAAGCTGTTTAGTATCTTTGGGTTATACGTACACCAACAGCAGCAGTTCACGATCAGGTATCCCTTGCCAAGAGACAAAGCCTATATGTTTTGTACATATTTCACAAGGTGAAAAGTATTAGATGAAATACAGTCTTATAAAAATGTCTTGTTCATGTGCACCTCTATCCGAATTTACGCCTCCTGTGCAAGACAATGTTTAGGTAGCTCCTGTAAGTGTTTACCACTTGACTAAATTCTTCTGCATAACACTGGAACTATTACTAATACTCCTATTTTCGAAGGCCCATGTGAGTGACTTTGATAATACCTGTCCTCCAAAATGACCTCAATAATAAACAAATCTTTCTGAAGACAGTAATTGGCTTTAGAACTACATTCCCTAATATCTAAAGATACTGCACTGGTTATAGTCATCCAAATGTTGAGCTGACATCTCTCTTAATGAAACAAGACCAAGAAACCAAATATTTGTTTCTTTTTAATGTGTTGGGTTAGCTCTGGAAACAGAAAGCCCTTCGGATAAGCCTGAAGAGTCCTAGCTGTATTAACAAATTAAACCTTTTAATTTTTTTGTATTTATTACATAAAGAACAAATCAAAAGCAAAGCATTCTAGACTAGACTCACACTGGTTGCTAATATGATTTTCTGAGTGAGGTATAATTTCTTTATTTCATAGCAGCATGGAAGTTTACCAGAAAGAGAAAGGACGCTTCTGATGCTTCTCCTGCTATGCATACTCTGTGTAGAAATCAGAGAGCAGCTTTAAGTTCTATCAAATTTCAGTTAACTCCTATTGCTAGTGGATCAGAGGAGGAGTCAAGACAATCTGTGCAAGTCAGCATGCCAGTCAGTACTGCTGTTATTTTGTTTTGGGCCTGGTTCCTCTACTATCCTGACAGGCTCTCCCCAGAGAAGACTAAATGGCCTCAGTGTAGTGTAGTTCTTCCCAAAGAATACTGTGCCTCAGCTCAAATCAAAAAGAATCATTGTAAACTGCAGGTTAATACAGACAATGAATCTACATTTGATTGTAAGAATAATTCACATTTGGGAATGACACGCATTTAATCTATTCCTCTTTAAAGAGATCTCATCACCATATTAATTAAATTTAATCTTTCAAAAATAAATCTTTCACTTGTTCCCTTTAGTCATCTTTGATGGAGAATTAACTCCAAAATACACTTGAAGTGAAAAAATGTAGGCTGATACAATTGTAATACGGCTATTAGCTGAGGCACTTTTGAGTGTGGGGGCAGGATTCACTTCAAGATCCAAACATCTATTCCTGTATTTCTGCAACGACTATGTTTAAGCTTGTACTGTAGTAGAGAACCGAGGTGTCTAGCACCATTTATCCTCTACAGGACTTTGACTAAGCTTCAGCTGCTGCTCTAGAACAGTGCAGGGCTTTGACATGCCACATTTGTGAGGCCCATGCAAATATTTTAGATATCCTTGGTTTGGGGGGGAGTAAATGAATCAAGCTCAACGTGCTTATGTTACTGTGACCTGACTAGCCCTCTATACTCCACTGACTGTATTGGCCAGATTCCTGCTGATTAAAGTAAGCTTAGACACTAATCACACATGAAGACACCTACAGTTACTTGCCTGAATCCAGAGTTCAATCCTACCTAGTGTGATCAAATAAGCTCGGAACAAGTTAAAAATAATTTGGATGGACCTGGGGTTTTGCTTCTTAAACTAGGAACATAATATTTTCAATCTTTTTTTTTTCAGTCAGTTGTAAACTGGCAGTTAAAAAACCTTCAATAAACAAAGCTGCTCCACAACTGCTGTAATAGAAGGCAATAGAAACACTCAGACAACTAGAAAAGGCTGGAATACTGTCCTGTTTAAAGCAGATTATCCTCTGTTTGATACGGACTATAAATAGTAAAGAGCACACAAACAACTGGGCATACGTTGAAAGGTCTTCTTTGGATTTATGTATCCTCATGGTACCATTTCTTAGAGAGCTTGATTATCATAAGAAGGAGTCCTCACCTCTGCAGGTTGCTTTGGACATGTGTATTAGCTCATAAATAAGTATATTTCCCAAATGTGTAATAGCAGGAGTTATGATAAACAGTGGCAAGTCAGAAAGGAAGGAATTCTCCATTAAAATTGGCAGATCACTTACAGATTTTGTACTTTGATCTCAACAGAATATTTTTTTTCTGCTTCAGAACAGACTTTCCTTGTAAGATTGGTGTGAAGTTTTCAAAATTCATGTTTTCTTTGGGCCTAATTTTGTGGTGAACCAATAAAAATGTAGTTAGTTAAGAAGCAGTATAAGCAATTGGTATTTCTCAGGAGGCAACCAGCCTTGATGGACTAGGACACTTCTTGCATTTCTTCAAGCAAGGAAACACTTATTGTGAACTTGGCTTGAGTTTAGAAAAAAAAAAAAGGCAGCCTGGATCTCTACACCATAGAGAAGACTATTGCATAAATCAGCCTAAACTGGTTCAATCTGAGATGTCTTCAGAAAGTTGTACTGTGTCAAACCTTTAATGAGACTGAACAAACAAAAATATATACACTGAATTGACTCCATGTGGAGTAACAAATTAGAAATTGGAGATTAAAATATAGGCTAATATAGGATATATTTCTATTTTACTAATTATAGATCAATCTGAAAGCTTTCTTAGTATTTAGCCTATCTTCAGCAGTTTCAGACATCTTATTAAGTATATCTATACTCAGTTCTTGTCTGCAGACACAAGTAATAACTAAGGAGGACAAATTTGTAAGAAATTTTTCTACAAAATCATTGGCTGTATCTACTGCACTGAAATAAACAGATATAAACACAGTAATATTCAGCAGCATAGTGAACTATATTTCTAGAGCATCTACAAAGAGGAAACTACATTGTGTTTTAAATGTGTTAGGCTAGATTACCAAATATGAATAATGTAGTAAAGTAAAAATTAGAAGAGAATTTTAAGACTGAAGAACAGTAAGTGCTATTCAATTTCAAGTAAGGATCAGCTAATCACAGGAAATCAACAGTTCACAAATGTTTCCTGAATTAATTAGATCAACAGACTTAAGTACTTCTATTTGTATTCTCTGCTTTTAAGGAGCTCTGCTTACAGTATGGATTATTTATTTATTTATTACAGTGGTAATGATAACTATTCCAACTATATCAAAGAGCTTTATTAAATGAAGTCTGGTAGTACATCCTTAAGATGTTCAGATGCTGAGACAGGACTACCTCCTTAGAAATGAATGCCATAATACATTCCTTTCAGATGATAATATATTACATCTTCCTTGTTCTATATATTCATCACAGACTCTGTGAGATGTATCTTCCTCAAGGAATTCTGCAAGATTTTCTCTTGGTAACTTATGAAGAGAGATGCACTCCTCAGGATAATCAAATTTAACTTGACAGTATCTTTGTGTATCAGGCTGACATTCAAAAAAGCCAAAGACTCTTTGTCTTAGAACTTCCATCTAGTGTTCATGAATACTATTAAAATACTTACAATTCCATTTCCCACTCTTTAGAGGCCCCATCTGGGACAGTAATTGTGTCTTCTCCCCAGCATTAATGGTCAGATAAATAAATGAAGCGTTAGTTTATAAAGGCACTATACCTGCTTCTGTCACTTCCAAAGAAGGAATGAATTGCTGCATTCTCTATAAAATCTCTGCATTGCTTTCATATCTGAATCAGATTTTTGCATGTATTTTACATATATCAATACATGATTGTACATGAACACAGATATGCGACAGAATTTAATTACTTAATGTACAGAATGGCTTTTCCAATACTTTGTAAGTGATAGTAAAAAACCCAGTCTAACTGCAACACTAGAAATAGTTAAATAATAGTATTTACCTATTTATCAAAAAACATAATTAGTGCTTCAATAGGAAGTTCACATCCTAAAACTGAAATAAACATAACATTGATTATCTTGATCAGATACTCAAATGTATCCTGCTGAATCTTGCCTGTAACTTCCTATAAAATTTTTTATCTAAGATTTATTCTTAAGTATTTGACCAAATTTTAGAAATGCAAATATAGAATTTAGGATTAATAACATACAACTATGTAACACTGATCTAATACATAGGAAATCAGAATACTGAAGTCCCTTCACGACTCCAGCACTGAACTAGGCACAATATTAAAACAACATTCTCAGGTTTTACACTTGGTATGTAAAAGAATCATGTCTGAATCTGCATTGAAACTGCAGAATTAACTGTTCACAGAGATTGTAAATTATACCCTTTGGAAAAAGATGAGTTTCCCAGAGTAAGATCTGCACTCCCTGTGAGTGCATAATCTTCAAACTTTCTTACCTTTTGGTGGAAAATAAGACTTGCTTTCTGCTTTGTGAGGCCAGTCTACTACCAAAGGTCCAAATCGTCTGAAGCTAGCAGTAATTTCATCTAAAACCAGATAGAATAGTTGCAATTAAAATACATTACATAACTCAATAAAAAGTACTATTCAAGCAAAGATCTTTGTTTCTAGTAAAGGTTGACATTTCATGGGAAAAAAGAAAATTTCCAACTTACATGAACAAAACCCTTAAATTGACACATCTTTCTAAGTGTTAGTATTTATACAATGTATTTCTGGTGATTTGAGGCTTACACTTGTTTTATATTGCTTATAACAGGAACATTTCAGAAGCATTTGTGCAAGTAAAGGCAGTGGTGAAAACTGGTGTGATATTTCAGAATCTGGTTTGAATGCAATTAAAACAACTTACTGTTTAGCCATGTACAGTTCAGAGCTTTGTAGGTAGGTATCTGTAAGTACTACCATAATTAGCACGCTAGCATTTTCGATCATGTGTCATGAACAGATCAAGCACAAAACTTAAAATTGCCTATTTAGAGGTGCTTCTAATATAACCATGAATAGTCCTGTTGCTCAATCTACTACTCCCCCTGCAAACTCTGTGAAGTATTTCTATTACAGCCACTCCTTCCTGTCATTACTGTAATAACCTTGGCCAGGAGGAAAAGTGAAACCATTCTAAACTCTACAAGAGCAGTGACTCATCAAACTCAAATATGCTCCATTCTTTTCAGTTGCATCCTGTCATCAGCATTACAAAAACGCAGGAAAGAAAGAAAATCTATTTCCATATGTCTTTTTTTATCATTTGTATTAAAGGCAACAGTACATATTTTAAAACAAATCCCTTAGTACACTACAGGAGAGCATCACGATAAAGATGAAACCAAACCATGCTTTTTCCGTGTCTGAAAGTTAATTAACCACAGCCAGCTTACTTGGTTTGCAAGTTACTCTAGGATTACCATGAATCTTGTAAAGGGACTTCTGTTTATATTACAAAGCTGGCATGTAATTTACATTTATCTACACAGGAGAAACCTAATATTAAACAGTATGGTTACTTCAAATCAGCAGTACTGTGCAAAGGAATTCCAACTGCATCACATAATAATCTGTGGTACATTCTATGTTCAATGCATCACAAAGTGCTCTGCCACTTAACCTTCCTCTGTCTTCCTCTGTTTTTGAAGAGGAGTAACATTAACCTTTCTAAACCATTTCTGAGATCTTCAAATAATAGTAAAATAGAATTTGAAATTCAATTATGAATAGAAGTTTTCTATGCATAGAGAATAAAACAGGCACAGATGGAGGGCACTCTGAAGGGCTCAGATGTATTTGAAAGGAATATGCAAGGTAAGCAGGAACACAGATTCCAGGCATCACATGCAACTCTATAATCTTCAAGTGCAGAAACAAAGACAACTGAACCATCTGTAAACAAACCAAACGCAAATGATATTAAACTCAACATATCCATCAACTAATACATACAGTTGGAGCCTTTTGCTTTTATTTTGATGGGTGGATTACCTCTACTACTACATTTAGGTTTTTCTAAAGAGCTCTCTCTCAACTTGTATTTAGGCAGCTCACCTTCATCAATATCTGGTGGAAGACCTCCAACAAACACTTTCCGAGAAAAACGCTCAATTCGTTCTCCATTCTGGTGAGCTGAATAGCAGGTAGGTGAATTCAAAACTCCAACCTGATCACTATGACCATCGTCCAGCAAACCATCATCTATTGGGAAGAGGGAAGAACGGCCTTAAAAAGAAAAAACAATAATATACATTAAAATAATTCTGTGGCAGTACATGTTTCTGTAATTTTAGGGAACGTGAAAATAGCAGTCTGGAAAGTGAAAAAGAAAATACCAAGGTATTAGAAAGATACATGTTAGTTTAAAGAAAAAATGAAGAAAATGAAAAATGTACTAAACTTCAAAAAGGAAACTCAAGATTGCAAGCTGACATCATTGTAAACATAACACTTCATACCACATTATATTGTAGTTACTCTGCCACATCCAGTAGGAAAGTAGTAAGTTTATAAATAAAAGATCTTATTTATGAAGAGATCACATTAAAGGCTGCTCAAGTGAGCTTCATGAGCCTGCCTCTGGTTTAGCTTTAAGTTAAATTCATTAACTTCCATCACCTAAATCACTTATGCATGTCCAAAAAAATTCTTGTAGTTTAATTGAACAGAGGGAAGCACAAACATATACACAGTAATAAGCTTCAAACGGGTATGTTTTCTCTTCTCTTTTAAAGGTATCTGATAGTGATAATGTAAGAATAGATTTCACTGCTAAGAAAGAAAAATAGAGTTTTAGGAAAAGTGCAAAACGTAACACTTGAAAAATGAGTCACAGTGCTGATTTATTCTTCCCACTCTCAAATTTACCACAGCTTTGGAGGGAAGCCTTGTGGTGGTTCCTAATGTAGCTATCTGCAGTAAGATTATAAGTTACCCTGAAAATCATGTGTAAAATCTGAGAAGTTGACAGGATGGCTCTGCAAATGCAAACTGATCAAAACAGATGTAGAGATGCCAGGGGAAGGTGAAACCATGCTAACTCTGTCCCACTTAGTTGTCCTCTATTTCGTATTCATGTATTTTAGAGAACTCCAAAACAAAAAGACTCAGAAGGCCAGGATATGCATCTTCCTTTATGCAAACTTTCACTGCTTTAGATTAGCAACAAGAAGATTAATGATAGTTTCAAATTCAAAACTGCCAAAAGCCTTAAAATAAACACTTATGTGAAGCAAAACAAATACCCCACATCACCATGGGGAAGTGCAATTTTCCCTGTTTCTCTCACTAAGTTTTTTAAACAATTATTAATTCAACTGCTTTCCCAAAACAAGCAAGCAAACCCACAAAAAAACCAACGTAGCACACTTTTGGGAAGTAAGTTAATTTTCCATCTTAAATAGCCAACTTCTTCCAGATTCATCCATTGCAAATCCATATGTAGGAGCAGAAGGTCCCTGACAGCTGAGTCTGCAGTACCTTAGCTGTGAGCCATACTGCAGTCTGTAACTTTTATCCCCTATAAGGGCAACACTACCAGGAAAGCCCTGGTTCTACTGGAACTGTGCAGATCAGCAAGGGGGAGAAAGCCATTCACTTCTAGTGGATCATCTGAGAATCAAGTGCTTAAAGACAAGGCTGGAGAACAGACAGCAAACATCATGGCTAATGACTTATGCTGTATTAATGTGTAATGATGCTGATTTGGTATCTAAATCCGTAATAAAAAATACATCAAAAATACTGAATGAAAACATCAAGATGATAGGAAAACACCAAATATAATAAAATGTCATGAGAATCACAAAATAAAAACAGGAACACAGGACTGTACTAATTAACAAAGACACTAACTACAACATCTTTATGATGGCATTTCATATGTATGTCATAAGCAGGCTTCTAACAGAGAGAGGTATCGTCGTCGTGGCTAGGCTTCGTGAATGAAGATCCAGGGAGGGCTCCATCCACGCTCCTCATCAGCGCCTTTTCCAAGCGCGCTGATAAAAAGAGGATAGCAGATAGCACCCTCGAGCCTGCGCTATGGATTTTTTTTAGGTGAGACACAGCATGCGCAGAGCTGGACCCACCCTTTAGTCCTAAGGTTCATCTGCCAGGGCCTAGCAAGCTTGGACGCTGGCAGCAAGGTTCTTCGGACGGAGGTTTAACCTCTTAGATAGAAGGCCTTACAGGGCTAAACGAGCTCCATCTGCTTGGGTTTGGAATCAGAGTTGTCCCTCTCCTAGGATGACTGCCAGAAGGCTAATGAGCTCATCCTACCCATACAAGGACTATAGGAACATGGGTATCACTCCTCACACTTTACTGTGGGCAGTGAGTTTAATGCTCCCTCTGCTGTCGGTGCAGTTATCACACCAGGGGCCACAGGAGACCCCAAGTGATTTTCAGACTGTGCCTGAACAGAGAGAGGTAAAGCAAATGCAGAAAGATGTAGAAGGCTCCTCCCTTCTTTGAAGAATGGTGATACACGTGTTTGTGAATACGACTCAAGTGATGGCATCCTTGCTTGCTATCGTAAGGATGCATTCGACAGCTAGATAACAGATTAGTAAGAATGCCTTTAGAAGAGGAAGCATGTACCTGGTGCTCAATGGGGCAAGGGAGAAACAGAAAGTTAACACAGCTGGAAGAAGCATCCAGGCAGATTCTTACCATGAAAAAGTGGTAAGACAGAGGGGCTGTTACAACGGATTTCTGAATTACTGATGTGAATGATGGAGAAGATGGAGCTGTTGTCACAGTGAAAGCTAAAGGAAAATTTGGCTAAAGGAAGAAGTAAGACCCAAATTGGAGTAACTCACAGGAAACTGCCAAAGCTTAAATTTTAAGCATTTTCACTAATATATGAGTTATTAACAACATATTTAATCATAGATGACTGCAATTTATCTGGGTTATCTCTTCAAAAAGTACATAATTTGCTCTTCACCTCTGCAAGTCTCTATATTGCAGAACAAAAGAAATTTAAGTGACTTAAAAACCTGACAATTTTAATAAACCTGTTAGCATTAAAATATTGTCACAAAAACATTTACGTGTATGTGGGAGTTTTTCAGGTTTTATTCTGGGTTTTTTTTTTTGTTGTTGTTGTTTTTAAAACAACACACAATTTATCCTTAAGGAAGGTGTCTCTTCAGACTATGGAAATTATGTTTTTGCGTTTCTCTGAAAGTACTTCTTAGACAATTCAAACTTAAAATATATAGAAGTATATAGAGGGAAAAATAATCAAAGATCAATCCTCAAAATTATTTTCTTACCAACAGACCAATGCTAAAATCTAAGAGCAATGAGAATCTAAGGGTCTCTTCGCAGTACAAATTAAACCATCAGAACATGTTCTGAAGTGATACTGGAGAGGTCAGTTTTACTTTCATGTGGGTAGAAGTATGCCAAAAGCACTGTAGCTCCTCAGAGCACTAAGATGACACAGAGGACAATAAAGTAACATCTTTAGAGTAATATGCTCTACATGACTCCTAATACTTTCTTTCTCCTCTTCACTCATAAATGTCTCTCAAACAAAGACAGTAAAAAGGTAATTTGCTAGGTTTTTACATTTCTCCTGACGACTGTGAATTAAAGGGATAAGCCCTTTTTTAGTAAACACTTGTTTCTTTTTGTTTTGTAGCAATGAAAAGAACTGAGTAGAATCTGCCAGGAATTGTCAAAGCTTGATTGTACTGTTACATACACAGACCATGATCTAGATCATAATTCCTCTCTACATTACCAAGCAATCAGTTATGAATGAATGCAGAGATCAAGAGACCCATGAACTGAGGTGTTTGTTGTGAATACTAAAAGCTAGTGGAGATCTTGATCTTTTTGCTGCACAGTTTACACGGTGTTTCTAACAACCACAGGTCACATCTTCAGTTAAATCAGTATAGCTTTTCCAAGGTCAATGAGCTTATACTGGCTTATACTACAAAAATCTATTAACTATTTCTCAGAGTTGTCTACCAGATTTCTTGCCAAGTTTACGAAAGGCTTTTTCACTCTATACTACCACTTCTACAGAAGCAAGATGAGTTAGAAGAAAAACTAGCAAACTCTATACTTTTAAAGGGGGCAATGACTGCAAGTAGTTGCTATTAGCATTAACTAAATTATGATTAGATCTACAGTGCTTTAACTGATTAAAGGATTTATAATTAAAACTCGAAAAAGAGATCAAAGATCATAACAATACAGATTGCACCCCTCCTTCCCTCAATCTTCCCCAAACTAAGACAACACGCAAATAAGCATTTATAATCAACAATCTGGATTAATTAATCGTAATGATCAGTAACAGCTCAGAATTAATTGTACTGTAACAAACAGAAGTGAATTACCTCGTCTTCGCCCATAACTCCTTGCTGCATGTAAACAAAGGACAAATTGTAAAATGTCAAGTAACTGTATCATGCCCATATATGAAAATATTTAAGATACAAAGCACTATGTGGGTAAGAGATATGTAAAAATCTGCATCAGTACATGCTACTGATAATTGTAAATGACAATGCATTAAACTTAAGTCTCACTAAAATAGCATACTATTTATTCTACTACTAAACTGACATTGGCACACACTGTAAAGAATATACCTTTAAATATTTCAACACGTCTTTATACTTGATCTTAACTTCATATTAATTACAGATGCATAAATTATGGTAACTTTGTAATTCATCCTCACAAACATTGTTTGTGCCTTACATATGTGTCTAAGTAAGACACAATGTACTGAAATTGTAGAAAAGAAAATACAACTTAAAAAAGCATGTAGTAAGTGTTAAATTCATCAGAGAAACATCCTGGTCCGTGGAACAGTTTGTACAGTCCGCAGTGACAATACAAATGCTATAAGCTGTGACCTTCTTTTTCATGAAAAGACCTAGCAGAAAATTAACCGCAAGGTTTTGTTTGAAACAAAGAATCCTTGTGGTAGCAAACAAAATCAGGGCACAAGTCACAAGAAACAGCATTGTATTAAAAACACTGCACAAAGGCAAAGAAAGCCAACAATTTCTGACAGACTGCAAGTAAATCCATGATTTTGCTAACTTTTGAGTTTTGCAAGATTCTTAAACAGATCATGCTCATAGCTAATAATCATATCGATTGCTGCTCTGTCTGAAGGCTAGTAAACTAAAAATAGATTACTAATACAACAAACTCTTAAGCTGTGTGTAATTTCTTGGTTATGTTTCCACAAAGTGTTTCTATTCCTGTTTTGCAGACTGTATCCGAGTACTTTAACCATTACAGCATTGTAGTTAAATATCCAGATAGAAAACATTACTTTAAACCATAATGCTATGGCAACATTTGCTGTGTCTCAGCATGATTGTTTTGATTTTACTAGGACTCCATACATACATCTCTCCTAAAAAGTAATTGTGGTTCTGGAACACGGAAATATATGCAGCCTTATAAGCTCAGTGATAAGTAAATGTCATTCACTGTTCCATTCTCATATTATTAAATACTTACATCCTGGTACCTCCCATTTGCACAAGGTTTTTCAAAATTTTTAGTACTTTTTTTTTCTTTGTTGTCCTGATCAATGGATTGTTTACGGAATTCTGAAAATCTCTCTCCTTCTATTTTCTCCCTTAAAACTTGATTCTTTTTACACAGCACTCATCATATTCCTATCTAACTTGCATTGAACTCTTTTTCAAATTTATTTTCTTCCATCTGAAAGAATTACTACTGATTAGAAGTCTTTCGCTTAAAGTTTTTCAGATCCTCCAACTGTCTACTAGTAAGACAAAGCAGAAAAGCCCACTTTTCGAAAGAGACCTGGGTATCTAACCAAGTGGAATTATCTAAATTCAGATTTCACACATTAAATAGAACCCACAAAACATAACATATTCTTCCGTGCAATTAGTTCTCTCACTACTTGCTGCTGCATGGGGAGACCAATGCAAACTTGTTTTTCCTGTGAAGTCAGGCACTTGCAAGACACGCAGTTCTACGTCAGTGTTTCAGGATGTACAAGTCTTTTCTGGCCAAAATGACTCCCACATAGCATTAGCAGCAGCGTCACTAAGCCCTTGTCTAATGTCCTGTCTTTTTTCTTTTTTTTTTTTTAACTTCCACAAATAAAAATAGAGTAACCAGGGAAAATTCAAGCACATCACATCCATAGCAATAACTGCAGTGCCATGTTTTCTCTCAAAGAATAATATATAAATGTGTATTAATAATCATCTTTTGGCACAATATTTTTTTCCCCTTCTGCTCCTTTCTGTCCACCAAACCAGCTCAGCTTTTTTCTTGTATTCTCGTAGTTAATATAAGTTGATATGCATGAAAATATTTTGTTACAGAAAAGCTGAACTGTTTTGATTAGTGCATTTAAAAACAACAGTAATTTTAAGGATATATAAAAAAGAGTTATTAAAATGCTAAAAAAAAAATACAATTCAACTTAAAAGGGTAGTTGCTTCAGTATTTTATATATATGGAAATTAAAATGATGTACCAAAGTTATCTGTGTGTACTTTGCTTCTGCAAAACAATGACATTAGAGAAAATGGAGAAAATAACTGTACTTGATATTGTCACATTAGTTAGTTGACTTGTATGGCAATCCCCCTGATATTTATCTGTCTTGCCCATTTAGTTTGCAGACTGGTTTGGGGAGGGATTTTCTGCCACTTTGTGTCTAGATGTGATCATTAAAATCAAAATGCATGGTTTTGCAAAAATCATTATTATTTACTATTTTTATCCAGACTTTAAAAGCACAGTGGTATTACAGGTAAGTTGTTTTAATAAGAGCATGTACAAAGTCTCACTCTTACTAAAAATATTTTGTTAAAGCACACATTCTATCTTCATGAAACTTTAGTATTTTAATCTCTCCATATTACACACACATAATATATAACTTTTCTCTCAAAGGCCAGATACCACTTGTGAAAACAGTTCTGCTGAATCCAGTTTTTAGTGCATTGCAAGCAAAGCTATTATTCTTTCCGAAGATATTATATTCCATCAAACATACTTCCATATTTATTAAAATAATACGCACATACTTTACGCCTTTCAGAGCACATATGCTTACAGATTATATATTTTAATTACAGATTCAGCTAGACATATATCTTTAAAACTCTATGCATTTAATACATCTATCTACCTAATTAGTGCATATGTTTAGATAAATTACTGCAGGGAAGACGGCTCTTCAGGAAAGGTCAGACACTGAAGGCAAATAATTGATTTACAACAATGAAAAAAGGAGAGATTAAACTTCCTTTCTTCCTGAACTGGTTCAAAGATTAAGTCCTACAGAAATGTTTTTGTATCTTTTAGTCTATAAAGCTAGATATCCTCATCAGCCAAAAAACAAATACAGAAGTGTAATGATGCCCAATAAAAATGAAGTCAAATAACATTGGAACCTTCCAACATTAAGAATGATGTATATACAATAAAGACATTCCCTTATAGTTAAAACCTTCTGTTTCTATATCCCTGAAGTTGCATAATAAGGCTTAAACATGCCAAATAACCCCCTTCCTCTTTCTGCAATTTAAATCAGTTCAGAGAGACAGAAGTAAATACACTTTTTGCACATGTTTATCTAACATCAAGACAACAGAAACGTAACTTTGTACATTATGTGAGTGATGCTATCACACAGATAGTAAACGTATCATTTATATTTTACTGAGACAAGTATCTCAAATATATACCAGAGATCAAATATATACATACTTAAATGATTCAACTGAGTAACTGAGCTGAATTCAAAATATTTTATTGTATAACAGGAATATTTGCTAGGAAAGCTTTCTCTATTTAAAGGTAACTATGAAATTAATGATAGAAAGTAAGATAAAATATTGTCACTAACATTTCCGAATTAATGACCAAATGGTGACAGTGAAGTAATAAAGCCTTTTTCATTAATACTTATTTGTCATTTGAAGAAATCCATAAACAATTATGGAAAAAATTTCCCAAGAGTTTAGACTAAAGGAGGGAGATGTCTAATTTCCATTTTATTCTATTGGATTTAGGTGCCTAAATTCTATTAAGATTTCTTTAGAAATCACATCTTTATAGATTTTAAGGCTGAAGGAGATTGTTATGACCATTCAAGTTTGGCATGCCTAACAAACTACAGAAACCAATTTAGCAATTCCCGTATAAGAAGTTTAGTAACTTCTGTTTGAAGTAAAACATCTTTTTATAGAAGCACAATCAACTATAGTATCTTTAAGATGGAAAATCTAATACTCTCTTGCTAAACTAATCAAATGCTGAATTATGTTTCAATAGCCATTAAAAAAATTCAATGCATTAAAACTATAAAAGGGGGGAACCCTACAATGGGAGTAAAACACCCCACAGCCCAAGAAACTGGACTCTTGCATTATTACTTACTACAAAAAGGTTCTCTCTAATTTGAGAATTAAAGATGTACTCAGGTAAATCCATTCCAAAGTATCTTTTTTTTGACTTTTGAGAGATAAGAGTCATTAAAAATGCATTGCTTTTTTTTTCAGATTAAGTGAAAGAGATATATAATTATCAGATATATAATTTATTACAACACATAAATCAGATTTCCTCTGGTTCATTTCATTATTTTAAATAATGAAAATTGTAAATATTAATATTAGGTACAGTTCAGTAAGTACACTTTAAATGAGCTGGAAAAGATCTATCATTTAAGAACAGGAAAAACTAGCTAAAATTAGTTTTAGCTAGAAGTGCTTAGTCTTAGAAGGTGTGAGGAGTTCCAGCCTGGCTTGTGTCAGAATCTTACTGGGATCTGGAGACACCAGTCCACTAAAATCAAGCCAACTAAAATCTAGTGAGGGTTATGATCTAGAGTTAAGTATTAGTGCACATACAGATAGGCCTAGGATCCTTAAAAATGTTAGTGCTTTTCTTTCATGAAGGTTTATTATTATTCATGCTCCTACTCATATCACCTAAAACACTGAGAAAGTAAGGGATGAATGTGAGTCTCCTCTTTCCTGTTCTTCCCTCCAATGCACCAATTACAGGGATTCAGGGAAATGTTAGCTTGAATACACTTAAGCAGAGAAGGAAACTGGAAACTGAAGTCTTTATCAGCAAGGCTGAGAGCTGTAATTCTCATTACTGCACATTTGAAGGAAGCCCTTGCTAAGAAACAAAGGTTGTGCAGAATTTAAGCAGCTGGAGCTTCCCAGAAGCTGTTCCCAGTGCTTCTCTTTTCAGGCTGTAGGGAGCTGCGGTTGAGACACTCCAATTTGAGATGACTCTGAATGGTATATGTGATTGCACTAGACTGCACTGATGGGCTCATCAGACTCTCCAGGTACATGGTAGAGTGCACAGGTGTCTAAACCAAGGCTCTGCATTAAATTCTAAAGGACTTGTCTAAATTAGATGTTGTAGCATCTGTGTTTTAGATACTCAAATTGTTATTTTTATCTCACCTACTGAAGGCTGGAAATAACATTGCAGCTTTTAAAATGGACAGCAGTCCCCTTAAGTGCTAACTTCCAAACGACAGTAGAAACCCCACCAGCATTAATAACAAGACTTTCACCAGTGCTTATTCTAGCTCTCTGGTCAGTTTTTTTCAGGAGAAACTGGTATCACTGAGATGCATCTTTCCAATGCCTGTGATAATGGCAAAATCCTTTTTTCTTAGATATTCCACAGAGTAACAAGGATTCCCACAAGGTCTTTTAGCACACAAAACTATAAAAAGAGAAGCTCACCATTCCAATTATTAAAGCAAACAATAAATTTCTTACATGGACTGCACTGAAATATTTCTCAGTTGCTCATAAGACCTGCTCATTATAAATCAGCAGGTAAGAACAATTGCACACATATCACCTGAACAAACCAGCCTGCAGGACAGGTCTTACTGTTGCAGAAATTTAACTGTTGTAAATCATAGAATCATTTGGGTTGGAAGGGACCTCTGGAGGTCATCTAGTCCAGCCCTCCTGCAGTGGGTGCCCAGAGCCCTGTCCAGCCTCACCTTGAATGCCTCCAGGCATGGGGCCTCAACCACCTCCCTGGGCAACCTGTTCCAGTGTTCCATCACCCTCGTGGTGAGGAACTTTTTCCTAATATCAAGTCTAAATCTACTCTTCTCTAATTTAAAACCATTGCCCCTTGTCCTTTCACTCCAGGCCTTTGCAAACAGGCCCTCTCCAGCCTTCTTGGAAGCTCCCTTTAGGTACNGTAACTTCAAACACATCAATATTCAACATACAAGAATCAAGATTATGGCCTGTGAGGGCTAAACACTGATTTTATTTCAATAGTTAAGCAGCTACTTTCACTTTTCAAAATACGCCATTACCTGAAAAAACTATCCAATCAATATGAAAATCATTCAATGTCTGTTGTGCAGGTTTTTCCTCTGCTGGGTATAAAGCTAAATCTCAATCTCCTTGCCATTTTAATTACTGAGTGCTACACAAGTGAAATAAGGTTTTGGGGTCTTTTTTTTTTTCTTACATTTTATATCCATTTGCACAAGTGTAAATGACTGTGCAGAAGGGTAAGACAACTAAAAAAACAGAGTTCCAAAGAACCACAAACCTAAAATAACTATTCTGCCTGTATTTTTTAATAGTTAGGTTTTCACTGGTAACATTTAGACCCATGAAGTCAATGCCAAAAGCATATTTGCTTCATGTACAACAGCTTCCATGTTTTCTAATCTAGAGATGTGACTTCATAGCTCTAATTTGTCCCAATGTAGAAAACACTTTTGTGCAAGCCCTCTGATTTATTATTTACTTAGATGGATTACCAAGCTCTGCTTCCTTCTCTAGCCTTGAACAAAGGCTAAAGTTCATGCCTTTGCTGAGTAGCAGATATTCATGAAGTTTGACCCACTAGGAAAGGAACGTGAACATGAACTCTAACTTCAGCATATTTCACAGTTAGAAACACATTTGAGAAAACCAGTTTCAAAAAACCCAACAGAAATAAAATGTTAGTTCACATAGGTGTAACAGAAAGTATCTAGTTCACCCTTTATTTACACAAGATAGAAAAACATGCCTTTGCGTGTTTTTCTGGCCTTGTTTTTCTAATTCCTGTTTCTGTGTAACAGATTTCCAGCAGATCTTTGGAGAACACACCACTAGTTTGGTTGAGAACAAAACAGAATAGGGCATCATTACAAGCATTTCAGATTTCAAATAAGCTAGATATAATGAAAGCCTGTTGCAAGATTAGCTTTTACCATTCAGCTCTGAAAAAATGGCAACAGTCCCATCAGTGTTGAAGATTAGAGGCAAGTAATTCAATAACAGAATATAATACTATAATTTTATACCAACATGTCAGATTTAAGCTAAGCTAGAGATAATTAGAAACTGCTACAAGATTAGCACTTACCATTTAACATCAGAAGATTGTCAGTCCCTGGATGTGGATAACTCAAGCGACCTTAAAAGAAAATAAAAAACAAAGAACAAAAGAAATGCAGAGGTTTTAGCTATTATGCTAGAAAAAATAATGAAAAATCACTGCTTAGAATTTAAATATAAACTACATTTCTAGTTTGCCTAAGGGAAAGAAAGAGCTAATATTTAACTCCAAGCACATTAACCAACAATACCCTTGACCTAAGTTAAAGCTGACAAGAACAGACTTCTTAACCTTAATTCTCTGGTCATAAGATCTGCAATGTGCTTTGGGATCAGCTCCAATAGGATAAAGCCACTTTTTGTTTCATGACACCCAGAAATAGTGCTGACTGCTTTCGTCTCCTCTTTCATGGTGACTGTGAATAACTGTACTATGCACATTGCTTAACAGAGTGGCTTTTCTACACTAGTGCTTCTCTACTGAATCAATTTTTAAAAATCATGTTAATAGGAATTAAGCCATTAAAATATTATTAACCAATTTATGACTGTATCTTGGTGTATTATATCATTATATGCAGTATTTTTCAGTAAGTCTGGCAAAATTAGAGGACTGGTTTATCTAGAAAATTAACAAAATTACAAGAACATGATAGATATCATTTTCTGTGTTTCATGTTGAATAAAAATTACTAGAAAATCTCATAACCTGACATAATTTTCAAGTATTGCATTTTACCACATTGGTGGAATGTTATACTTCAACAGTAAAACAAATGGTTTAAGATACACAACTGAAGTGTCTGTTCACTACAAATTCCTTTTTATTAAAGGCGACATTTTCTGTTTACAGGAAGCTGCAAACATACCACTAGTGCACACTGACATAGAGACGTTTACAATAGCTGCTGTGTTTGGAAGAAGTGTGCTGCAACATGCAAAAAACTACATTTCCATCTATCTTGGTATTCAAACATACATGCTTGCCTATAATCTGTGAGCATGTACAAAAAATACTGTAACTTAAATATTTTAATCTTTTGGAGGAAATGAGAATGTTTATGAAGGCATAAAGAAGAATTCAGTCTGGAAGCAGTAGCTTTTGGAACCCACAGAGGTTTAAAATGCAATAGATATGCAGATGGCTTGCAAGATGTAGGTATTAGTAAGACATGGTCATACTCTAATAAGGCTAACTCCAAGACTGGACTTTTCTTGCAGTATTAGTTCTGCACCCAAGGGACACCTGTGTGGTTAAATAATAAAAAAAAATTGCTGAAAATCTGTAAATAAGAGGGTTTAAGTGCTGCTCTCCACCTTTAGGAAACCAATATGATAATTTTCCATCAAAAAATACAAAAAATATACATTATGAACTCTTACAT
Organism: Bucco capensis; assembly: GCA_013396975.1. Taxonomy (NCBI): domain Eukaryota; kingdom Metazoa; phylum Chordata; class Aves; order Piciformes; family Bucconidae; genus Bucco; species Bucco capensis. The sequence goes on from VWZO01001380.1 coordinate 399,039, forward strand.
TCAAAACTTCAAGATTAACACCAGTTAGGGTATTTTATTCAGCCTTATTATTTACAGGCATTGTGGCAAAGAGATTTTTATATAGCCATGTACTATCTCTCTGCTCACAGATGTTATTATTCTAAGAACACCTTCAGATTAGGTGGGAACTATCTGCTTTGGAATTTGAAAGTGTGGAGAAAGTGGTGAAAGACAAGGGCAACCTCCAGGAAAACTGCAGATGAATGCCACCCAAGAGGACTCTGCTGTATTCTCCAACAGATTTTTTGAGCAGGCTTAGGCAAGATACTAAACAAAAAGCTTTGTAGGAGCCTCTGTCTTCACCTTCTTTATTTTCAAGATGTCCAGTTTTAGCATACAAGCCATTTTATCTGCCATGCTGAACAATTACAGTTCTTGGAACTGTAAATATTCTGCCCTTCTATCAATGCTAAGTGTAGTATAGACTAAGTTTAAGTGTAATACAAAAAGAATTAGGAACAAGGCATCCTTAAACTTACTTCTTAGTTCTTCGATCTATAAGGGTAATACTTATTTGTCCAGAAGCAAGGATTTTACATGATTATTTACTGCCACCATTTATATAGGGTGCTATAGAAATATTTGCAACTATATGAGCTCTTTCTTGCAAATCAGAATGCTGTATCTATCCAGAACAATAGAAATTGTGAGACATTATCATCTCATCTTGAACCTCCTCCAGTCTGTGGTAAGAGTCTTTCTCTCTCTGTATAAATTTATCTTCTTTTCCTATTCAGCAATAAGATAAAAGATATACTTTTTCCTGTAATTACTACATAGAAAGAGGTCAGATTTAAGGCCTATCAGGAAAGAGAAGCTCACCAGTGTCAACATCTGGAGAGGAAAATTGGTTTAGAAGAAAGTAAATTCTGGGTTTACACTCTGATTCTGCATTCTTTTGCTTTCCCCTATAGCTTCACAAATAAGCTGCATCTGAAACACAAGTGTCAAACTGAAAAAGTTGGAATAATAAACCACTCCTCATTAGGTGGCAGGGAGAGAGTTCACTAGGGAGCTGTGCCCACTACTGCTGTGTAAACCTATGAATCACACACATGCAAAGCAGCTCTTTGAAAGAAATCTTGCTGTGGTATAGAGATGAATTTGCTAGCTCAGATAATGAATGATTTGAGTGTTAGAAAGGAAAATAAGTAACACAGTATTAAGTACCTGTACACCTGTCCTAATACTTCTTTTAGGTCTTATGTACATGGTTATTTCAATTAAATCATACTTTATATTACTGCGTTCTGGTGAATTTAATACTTGTGTTTACTACCTTGTCTAACACTTCAACTTACAGCTTTTTAACATAAAAGGTTTGCTTCTTCACAATACAATCAGTGTTTTTTGATATATGTATAGCTTAGGTTCTTATCCCTCAGACTAACCTGTTGAAGCAAAATGCAGTATTTCTGGAGTGTCCACCTTAATTTAATAATATACATAAATTCAGAACACTTCAAGCATGGAACTGATTGCAAGATCAGTCTTATACAGAGCTCACATTCCACTATTTTTTTAACAGATTATTCTAGTTAAATGGACATATACATAATCTTTAAAGGTCCCTTCCAACACAAACCATTCTACGATTATTAAACTTAATTTAAAATATAAGTATATAAAATGCAGAAGATGGGAGCACCATCTTACAACAGTTTACTTTGCTTCTACCACATATTTCTTTCAGTCAGCTGTTTTCACTGCATGTTGTTTGATGCGTTTAAAAACAAGTACATTTTAAGACCTGCCCTCACCACAAATCCTATCTAATACCATCCTACTTCAATGTCAGCAATCTAGAATCGCATAAACCATTCAATAGATATTCTAGAGATTCCAGTGGCCTCTGCCTGCTTAAAAAAAGACATTTTAGTAATACATAAAGATGCTTTACTAGTTTAAAAACAACTACAAATTAAAAGTAATCATTTCACTGTCTGTCTACAGAACTTAGCTCTAAAATATCCAAAATTAGTAGTGTGCTGCTATGTGGAACAAATACCATATCTAAAATTATAATATTGTATCCAAAAAATCATGTTGTAGAAATTTTCACTGAGCAAACCTGAACTTGCAACTTCATCACATTACTACTAATTAATAATTCTCATGTACTACAGCTGAATTCAAAATACCATTGCTTCTGCAGGTGTTTAAAATTTCTTATGCAACTAGAGTTCTATTAAATTTAGGTCCCTCTTCCATATCTAAATACTGCCTGATATGTATTTATCTGTAAGGACAAAAATAAATAAAACAGGCAAGCTTGCAAATAAATTCTAGTGGGCCAATTTCTCTACTAAATCCAGTTAAAAATCTTGCTAATCCAAACCATGAGGAAGGAGTAACAAATTTAATTTTAGCTACATTTCTGTAATCTCATGTTACTAACATGGGCAACGGAAATATAGAGCAGTTGTATTTACTTTTAATTTCAAGGCAAATTCTTATCAACTTTTGGAAATGCATACTTACTATTCCTATGCAACTGAACTGCTGGAGGAATCCCCATATATTAAATCATTTGGGACAGACTGAAGAGTAACAACTGCTTCAAACATTGCTGACTCACTGTTCCACAAGTTTGCTATTTCAGGTCTACTTCCTCTCCTTTTTTTAAAAAAAAAAAAGTCTTAAATGCTTAAATGAAGACTGAAATTCACAAATTCCTTTCCCATCTTCCTTTCTCCAAGAGATCATCTGACTAGAAGCTTCCAAGTTAAGCTCTTCCCAAACTACTTTAACAGACCAGTGAGTGGCTGAGGATTGCAGCAGTTTCAGAAAACTCAGATTTTGAATCAGCATAGTTAAGACTACAGCACAAAACCATGTTTGGACAACACTTTGTTACAGAAAGCCTAGATACTACACTTTCAAATGATTGTGTAAGAATTATGTAAGTCATAATGAGGCCAAATATGTTGTCTCTGATAGTTCATCTATTTAGATCAGTCTTTAGTATATTCTACAAAAAGTTTCTATGACAGAAAGAGGAAAGAAAGAACGTGCATGTACAATTTCAAAGCCTTTTTACATGACAAAGAGGGAAGCTTTTTCTTTCATACATTTTTTATTTATTCTCAGAAACTTTTCTGAGCACGATTTGAATTACTCTAGGAATTAACTGCCTAACTTTAAATGTTAAAGTTTCATAATACAAAATATAAAACAAATCTCTTTGAAAACAGAAGTTTACTATATGCAAAGAGAGAAAATGTTCTCAATGGTGTTGCTGAGTCACCAGTGCTTTTCTTTTTACTCCACTGAATATGCATCAGCAGGTTGCTTTCGAAAGAAAGATGTCTAATGGCTGAAAAGCTCAACTAAACCAATTTAAAGGGAAAATAAAACCAATAAAGAGCAAGATAGACTTCTAAGTGCATTAAGTTATTTTTCCCCACAGATAAGCTAAATAACAGTGTTTTATTACCTATTACTAGCTATATAAGCAAAACACTTGTGTAACTTTCATAAAAAATTTGCTTTGCCTGCCTCCCTCCAAAATCCGAAGAAAACTTCGCCATGAAGTTAATGTTCCTTGTTTCTCCTGCTAATATCGCTATGGCTAATTCAAGTTCAGTACTATCATACTTCTAGCTTGCAGAGCTGTATAAGAGTTGGGCAGGAAACACAAATTAATTGTAAATTGAGTACATTATCAATACTCTCTTGCTTTACATGGAAAATACCACAGTCTTTACTAGAAAGATATTTGAAAGAGTAGACAATAAATTCCATTAAATCACCTGGTCCTCAATTCTAACATATATTCCATGCAAAATATAGTAATTTAAGTTTTTTCCATAATCTATTTTAGCCCAAATGTATTGGCTTTCCTGTCTCTGAAATGGGTAGTTTTCCCCATCTTGACATTAAGCAGCATTGGTAACTGGGGGACAAGAAGGGAAAAACAATGCAAGTACAAAAGAGGTATATATGGCTATCAGTGTTGTAAAATATTTTAAGGGCTGTTAGAAGAATAAAAAGGTTATTTAAGAACATGAATATTTTTTATTAATTTTAACTTCAGTTTATAATCCATTGATTAGATGGGGTAATCTTAAACACTCCTTAGTATCTTATTATGAAATGCATTTCAAGAAAACTGCATGAGAAAGATTAGTTTTAACATGATCATATTTCTGCTGCAATGACTAGTGAAGTCAAGCATCTATTCCTTTTTAACCTACCTTGAAAAAACGTCTTACTGAAGCCTAAAAATTACTTCTTTCTTTTGAACAGATCTATAGTAATGACTAAACTTCGTCTAAGTGAAGCCGAAACTACGCATCTATAAACAATTTTTGGCAGGTATAAACTTAGCTTTCAGTGAATCACACTTGAAATAAAGTTTTTTCAAGTTCATGAAAGCAAAAGTGGTGAAAGCTGACTTCCTTCTGAAATGGATCTTGAAATGCAAAACTTAAGAGCTGTGAGCTAGTACACACAGTGTCTGTTCTGCATTGTGCAAAATTTGAGACAAGATGCTTAGTCATACTTCAGATATTGTAAGCAGCTAAATCCAAAACACGTGCTTAAAATTCCAGGGACTTTCATTTTACTGCTGTGGTCAGATATAAAAGATGCATTGTTTTAGTGTGCTTAGATTTACTTAAAAACTTGTTATAAAAATACTCGCTAGCTAGAAAAATATTCTCTAGTTAAAAATTACTCTTCCTTTACAACTATATATATATTTACTAAGAACAACAAATAATACTCTTAAATCTGTGCATTCTGCAAGCAAATATGATGGGTTGTTAAGCAAATGTCAGATTTTCTGTGATGAAAAGAAAAGCCACAGAGACTGAAATAACAAACTTACTGTTTCATGGTTTGCAGAAAAAAAGAAAAGTTAAAGATGTTATGAAATTACAGAAATGCTAACTAATGGTGACTAAACGAAGGAGCCACAAAGGTTATTCTAGGAAGTGATCTTCCCATTTTCACTCAGTAAGGAACATTTCTCCCATCTTACTGTTAATAATGTAGCTGCTACAGCTGAAATAACTTAAAAAAAAAAATTTATCAACCAATTTAAATGACAGCACACAGTTACTCTATTTAAATTCTGTTGGTGTGTGCATTGTTTTCTGGCACTCAAACAAAAAAATGGATTTCCTTTGAATACATGACTATCTATGGCTTCCATCTGTTTTAGTTTAAACACAGAAGAATTTTCACTTCAAAAGTATGATGGTGAAACTGTTAAAAAAACCAACAAACTCTTAACTGTAGACTGAAACTAAATACTCATGGTCCCTTGAAGGCACAGAACAACTACCAGAACTTTACTGAATTTTTCAAAAGTGTCTACGTATGAACCCAATTCATTTTAAAATCTTAAAGCTTTGTCTCGCCTTCTTCTCACTGGAAAAGCAATTATTGAAAATACATAATTTTCACCTATTGCATCTCAATAAAATATGAAGAGATTAAGAAAATTGGGTCTTTCCCATGCTTGCTGTACCTCTGAAAACCCTTCTGCATTACAAAGCCAAAATGAAACCTGCACGATGGCAGAGCGAACAGAGCAACCACTTGTATTTATCATGTCAGCGTGTACAAAAAAAGTGTAATACTTGATTTTTTTTGAGGACTGTAAGAGGTGCCAATGTCATTATATTGTGATATAAGATCTGCATTCTCTAATTTTATGCCTAACAGTAGCTTTACCTTTTAATATTCATCCTGGTGGCAGATTTGTGATCAGACAACCAAAGAAATATTAGTCACCACCTGACTGTGGCAAAGTGAACCAACAGTACTTTGAAACAAGGTTACTGGTTACCTTGTTTTTAATGACGTATGCTTTTAGTCCACAGCAGTTACCGATGAGCTAACTGTTAACAGGTTTCAACCCCTTTGTGCTATTTAGCAATATTTTCTAAATATGCAGAACAGACAGAAACTGAATTTAATAATGGACTTGAAAGATAAAATTGTTAAAATTTGAATTAATTCTCTATAGGCAGTAAAAAACAAGAAATGAGAGGTAAGAAATTTAAGTTCAGCTTCTATTCTAAAGAGGAGGAAAATTATCTGGCTAGCTAAATGCTACCTACTGCCTGACATTTTAGAGAGATTTTCAGCTTGAAAAAACCCCAAACTGTTGGCTGTACATTGCAAATCTTACAATACTATTACATGCTATCTAAATACTACAGGTCGTCCAACTGATTGCAGATCTTAAGAGAACCAGGAGCAGACTCTAGCAAAGTGTCCTTCAATTTAGGAGAATGCAAGTGTTCATGTGCTAATGTAATACATATTAAGTCTAGGAGCCTCTAAAAATGGAGAATGGATAGGAGCAAATAACTATATAAAATATATTGCTTCAATGTGATTTCATTTCTGCAAAGCAATCCTGAAGTTTTGGATAATTTTAAAGTTAGATTGTTAGTCTAATTATAACACCACAAATGAAGTAACATTTGGACATGCCAAATAAAATGGCTTAGGCTCCCTGACCCAAAGTTCAATGGTAAACACCACCTAAGTATGGAAACTCAGAATTCGAAGAGTAACAGAGGACTTAAACCTGAACCCTAAAAATGTCAGCAATATGCTTATTGCTGTGGTGAAATGATTTGAAGAGTCTAGAATAGTAAGAGGAACCAGCATTCTAAAGCCAAGTATATTTCTGGACTTCTTCAGACTAACAAAAACTAGACAATTAGATGCACTATTATCCTCCGGGAGCTTTGAAAAAAATATCTGAAAGGACAAAACCTGAATTTATCACTGGACTTAATTTTCTTTTCAGCTTCCACTGCAAAGAAAGGGAAAATTAACCAGCTAACACTGTTAGCAATTTGATTTCCCTCCCACCTACCTCTAACAGAACAGTGTGTCTTCAAAAGCTGTGGTACAATTTCCTACAGCAGACAAACAGATTTCAAATAGAACTACTAATTTCTTGGGAGACAGGAGGGAAGAATAGAGGGAAGAGGGAGAAAAACCTACGAAGAAACTAAAGCCTAAGTTTTAAACAACTGTAAACCAATGTTTTCAATAAAATTCAGCTTGAGATTGACCTTTCATGTGAGTGGAGAAAATAATTCATCTGCTATTTTAATTTAACCTAAAATCCAAATTAGCAGTCAGTATTAATTCAAATATGCAGAATGGATGACCCTTTTTTCTTAATTTAGCATAACAACATACCTTTAAGTGGATCATGCTCTGCTCTCATAATGTCAATAAGGGAGTTTTCCAAAGAGTGCATATTCAGACTGTCATACATTCTATTTCGATCCTAGAAGAGAACAAAATCCTTAGTATTGGAATACAATTTCTGCACTTAAAACTTACAGGAAACTTGTTAGGAAGACACAAGTGCCTTCTAAAGGCTGTACGCTCAGACATTCTGGAGATGGACAACGATACAAAAGCTTAAGATATCTGAATTTATTAACAGTAAGTTGAATAGCATCCAAATATAAAACTAGAGATGCACTGTGAAGAACTTCTGTGTATGCACTTTGACAGCCTGTGACTGTCCATTTCCTTCAGAAGCACTGCTTGAATCAGGTCTAGTGATCCACAGCAGAGTTAAGTATTAGGCTGTTTAATGAAGGAGATTAATATCTGTAAGAGCTCAATTTCATTTCACGGAGAAGTTAAATAGTGAGTAAGGTGAGGAACTACAGGACAAGAAGGACAATCACCGCACATGAAAGAAAGCATTTTCTTGGTGCTTGGCTAAGTACCTTGCATGGGCCCTCAGGCCTCTGCTGAGACTGCACTTATGGCTTCTGGGTGATTAATATGAGACCCTTTGCATATAAAGACTTGAGTTACAAATGGTCACCACTAAATGGTTAAAGGTTGGAAAATTGAAGCTAAACTATGAAAAGAAACTGTCACAAAGCTTACTAATAGATTATCAGCCTTACAGAGAACCATTTTTTGGCGCATGGAAATTAAGAAGAGTTACCATAATGTCTTATAAGGATTTTCACTAGAAGCAATAAAACTTAGGGTAATAAATCATAAACATTTTCATTGATTTTATGCTCAAATTAGACATTTTCTCTCATGTTTTCTAATACACTCAAGTTACAAAGACAGATAAAAGATGACTTCTAATTTCTTTGGTCTTTCTAGGACAACTTCAGAGACTGAAAATAGTTTGTGTAAAACCTGGATTTCTTCTACTTGCAAGACTTATGGTCGGTCTGTATTGCACTTAAACAAATCCTGTACTTACGCCTTAATTTCACTGTTGTCTTCTCTTTGGTTGCACCACAGCAATTCAACAGAATAGGATGTATCCACCCAACAATACTGATGGAGCTGAAGGAAGTGCTCATCAAGTCACACTCCATCATTTATCTGCAGTTCTGGCTAACTAGAGAGGTCCCAGTTGACTGGAGGTTAGTAAACCTGACACCCATCTACAAGGGTGAGATGGAGGATCCAGGGAACCTGACCTCGGCGCCAGAGAATATTATGGAGCAGATCATCTTAAGTGCCATTGCATGGCACATACAGGACAACCAGGCAATCAGGCCTAGAGAGCATTGAGCTTATGAAATTCAGGTCCTGCCTGGCTAACCTGACCTCCTCCTGTGAAAAGGTAACCTGTTCAGTGCATGAAGGAAACACTGTGGATCTTGTCTAGCTGCACTTTAGTGATGTCTTTGACACCTTTTCCCAACGCATTCTGCTGAAGAATCTGACAGCTCGTGGCTTAGGTGTATTCTTCACTGGGTAAAAAAAACATGGCTGGATGGCCAAGTCCAGAGAGTTATGGTGAATGGAGTTCAATCTAGTAGATGGCCAGTCATGAGTGGTGTTCCCTAGGGCTCGGTTTTGGAGCATCTTTAATATCTTTATCAATGATCTGGACAAGGGGACTGAGCACACCTTCAGTAACTTTGCAGACCACACCAAGTCATGCAGGAGTACTGATCTGCTTGAAGAAAGGGAGGCTTTACACACAGGAATATGGACAGGCTGGATTGATGGACCAAGGCCAATGGGATGAGGTTCAACAAGGCCAAGTGCTGGGTCCTGCACTTAGGTCACACCAATCCCATGCAATGGTACAGGCTTAGCAAAGCGTGGCTGGAAAGGCACCTGACAGAAGAGGACCTGGCGATGTTGTTGACAGCCAGCTGAGTACGAGTCAGTGGTGTGCCCAGGTGGCCAAGGTGGCCAAAAGCATCCTAGCTTGGATCAGAAACAGTGCGGCTAGCAGGACTAGGGAAGTGATGGTAACCCTGTACTCAGCACTGGCAAAGCCATACCTCAAACACTGCGTTCAGTCAAAACTGAACTACAAGACAAAATTACAAGAAAGATACTGAGGTGCTGGAGTGTGCCCTAAGAAGGACAAAAAAGCCAGTGAAGGGTCTGCAGCACAAGTCTTATGAGGAGCAGCTGAACAACTGGGGTTGTTTAGCCTGGAGAAAAGGAGTCTGAGGGGAGATCTCACTCCCTACAACTACATAAAAGGAGTTTGTAGCAAGGTGAAGGTCAGTCTCTTCCCCCAGGTAACAAGTGATAGGACAAGAGGAAATGGCCTCAAGTTGCACCAGGGGAATTTTAGACTGGATATTAGGAAAAATTTCTTCACTGAAAGGGTTGTCAAGCACTAGAACAGGCTGCCCAGGGAAATGGTGTAGCCATAATCCCTGGAGATATTTAAAAGACAGAGATGTGGTGCTGAGGGACCCAGTTTAGTGTTGACTTGGTAGCACTAGGTTAACAGTTGGACTTGACCTCAAACGTATCTTACAAGTGCTTCTATAATATACACCACATACCTCTCATAATCAATGTAAAGACACTGACTTTACTGCTTTGCCAAAGAGGAGAAACTTTACCTGTGAGTAAAACCTCTGTGGCCTGGGCAAAAGCAGGGGCAGAGCTGAATTTCCAGGCACACTTTAAAGACAGCTCAAGTGAAGTCAGCTGGGTTGCTCTCCCATATTAACTAGGCTTAGGAAGCATGAGCGACCTGGAATGTGAGTGAACAGGAACTGAGCAAACAGGTACAAAGCAGTTCGTGAAAGCAGGGCATGAAGGGAGGGCGCATGGGAGGGTGCTCTCCCTTTTTAAGGTTTTATAGGTAAGCTACACGAGCAGTTGGCACTTGCCGCCTTGATACCTAGCAATGGTTATTACTAGGAAAAAAGCTTTAGCTCGTCGGGAAGTGGCAACCCAGACAGACTCCTCAAGGAGGGATGAAATGGCCCAGATAGTAGGCTGTAGGGAGTGTCTCAGCCTCTCCCTGGTAGCAGGGGGCTGTGTACGGTATGAGCAGGTAGGTGATTTGTTCACCCAAGCGGCACAGATGCAAGCTAAGGTTGAAAAACTGCAAGCTGAAGTGGCAAGACTTAAGAGCATCAGAGGGGCTGAGAATGAAATTGGTGCAACCAGGCTCTGCCCTCCCTGAAACTCAAACAGGAATGGGATCACCTGCCACAAGCTACCCAGGAACGAGA
>VWZO01001380.1:410755-526723 GCA_013396975.1 Bucco capensis
AGGCATAAGAAGGAAATATATAGTACATGGAAGAATGGGCAAGCCCCTTGGAAAGAATATAGGGAGGTTGTCAGAGGGTGTAAGGAGGCAACAAGGAGAGCTAAGGCCTCCTTAGAACTTAACCTGGCAAGGGAGGTCAAGGATAACAAGAAGAGATTTTTCAAGTATGTTGGAAGCAAAAGGAAGTCTAGAGGTAGTGTGGGCCCTTTGAGGAATGAAATGGGTGCACTGGTGACCAAGGACACAGAGAAGGTGGAATTACTCAATACCACCTTCGCCTCCATCTTTACTGCTAATATGAACTACCAGGAGTCCCAGAACTTTAAAACTGCAGAGGAAGATAGTTTTTACCTCAGTTGATGAGGTTTGGGTCAGAGATCAGTTGAGCAAACTGGACATCCGCAAGTCCATGGGCCCAGATGGGATACACCCAAGAGTGCTGAGGCAAATGACAGAGGACATTACTAGGCAGCTCTCCATAATCTTTGAGAGGTCCTGGAGAATGGGAGAGGCACCTGACAGAGTCAGATACCTTCTGTCCCCATTATATATGTACTATGTCCCTCAACAAGCAGGTATTCTTCATGTTTGGGGATTGAAACAGCAAACTTTGAAATAGAGGTTTTCTATGAGTAAGAGACTGTGACTTACTACTAACACTTCTGTCAAACGAGGCATGATAGAACTCTTACTATAACCCTTCTTAGTTTAGTCAACTTGATAGAACACTGAGATGAAGATTTTTTTCAGCTGTCTCTCCCTCAAACTCTATAAAGAGTATTGGCTTCATATTGGGTAAGCAATCTGCTATGTTTATTTGATAATTTTTTTTTTCCTTTTGCAAAGCCCTCAGATAATTTTAATGATAAATTAAAATAGTAGGTTTCTTTTGTCTCCTGCATATCCCAGAACAAATGCTACTGACACTTTGTGAGGTATTCTTTGATTCTAAGTGTCAAGTCACCACTACTATTTTAGTTCACATCAGCCTTATTTTGGGACTGGTTGGCTTTCATTCAGTTCTTTAGCTGTCCTCAGAAGCAGAAGAAAGAAACTGAAGTGACTAATCTTCCATGTCCTTGCAGGTTTGTTTCTCAACAGCACAATGAAAAGAAACTGCTTACATAGCAAACCTGCTTTCTACAGAAGGTGTGAGCAGTGACAAAGCTGGATCTGTTCCCTACTGTCCCCTAGCATTTAGCAAGTATCTCATCAAGATTTTAAATGAAGTCTTAAATTCAGCTGAAGTCAGTACTTGGTAGGTGGTAAATGCTCTTGCAAAACCAATGCTGAACAAACAGAAAACATGCTCTGTAGGGGAGAAGAACCAGCACTGGACTTAACTGTATGTGTGACATTATTTTTGTTATGAACTCAAAGATTTTCCTCCCCCTTCTTTTTTGTATCATTGCTATATACATATATGTTGAGATGACACACGACTATCTAGCAAGTGGTCATTACTGTAGACTTAGAGAATCATAAAATCATAGAAAGGTTAGAATTGAAAGGGACCTTCAGAGGTCATCCAGTCCAACCCCCTTGCTGCGAGCTGGGATATCTATAACTAGATCAGGCTTCTCAGAGTCCTCTCCAACCTGACCTTGAATGTTTCCAGGGATGGGGCATACACTACCTCTCTGGGCAACCTGTCACAGTGCATCAACACTCTCACTGTGAAAAATATTTTCCTTATATACAGTTTAAATCTCCCTTCCTTCAGTTTAAAGCCATTATCCCTTATAATACTGCAACAGGCCTTGCTAAAAACACTGTCTCCACCTTTCTTATAGGCTCCTTTTAAGTACTGATAGGCCACAATAAGGTCTCCCTGGAGCCTACTCTTCTCCAGGCTGAACAACCCCAACTTTCTCAGCCTGTCCTCACAGGAGAGGCATTCCAGCCCTCTGATCATTTTTGTGGCCCTCCACTGGAGCTGCTCCAACAAGTTCATGTCCTTCTTATGCTGAGGACTCCAGAGCTGAACACAGTACTCCAACTTAACTTTGCTCTGGAGAGTAGAAGCTTGTGAGACAGGGCTCCATCATGGTGAGTTCCTGAAACTGGCCCACTTGGTCATGAATCTCACAGAGAAATGAAAAAGTAAAACATAATGTGTGTTTGTGATGCATTTGTAAATAGCTCCACTGGCTGACATGGTGCAATGATTGTAACTTCACACTTGCATTATTCTCTTTTACAGGTTCTGTGTAACCAAAGTGAAAGGTCTTGCACTGCTGCAAGCAGAAGTAGTACATTTTTCCCATCCTCTTTACACCTTAGCAAGTTCAAATCTATGACACCCAAAAAAAGAGGTTTATTTCTTTGAACTCTATTACTTCATTTCTGGCTGTGAAAACATGCAATAAGCATGCACTGTACAATATAAAAATATTGTGTATACACTGAAGTAAAGCAGGACTTGAATATGGGAATTGCATTCTATCTCCTACCAACATCACACTATCCACTTGTGAGCTTGGGTTAATATCTACATAACCAGTGCTTCAAACTTCTAACATCTATTCCAGTTCACACTGGCAACTTTATCTGAAATTTAACTTTCTCAAAAGGAGTAAATAATTCTTTGGATACAAGGTTCACTTGAAACCTCTGTGCAACTAGGTTTTATAAACACTAAAACTGCTTTGTGCTCCCCAAATATGTACATCATATCTTTGCCAAGTGCAGTTATCATCTATTCAAATAGGAGGCTTTCATTTCAAAGAACTTAAAAAGTATTTCAACAATACAGGCCACATCCAAGATTTTCTAGGAAGTTTTGCTGTAGAAAAAAATTCCACAATGGTTTGTAAGGGGACAGTTTACCACAACACGCTTTACTTGATCAGAAATCTTCCACTGTAGTTTTCTTTGATCTTTGGGACAGGCATGAAATGATTGAATATGATTGTTTTAGACCGTTATCCATGCACATGGAAATAGTCTTAATTCTTACACTATCTTTAGTTTCATTATTTCAATAACGTTGAGAAGCACTTATCTTCTAAAACAACCTGGAACTACCTTTAAAACAACATGGAAATAGTCCCAAGAATTAGAACTATTTCCATGTTGTTTTAAAAGTGTTCCAGGTTGTTTTAGAAGATAACTGCTCATCAACCACGTTGAAATAATGAAACTATAAAGACAATAAGTACTACAAAGGCACCGATACATAAGTGTATACATTAATACAAGTTTTGTATCATCCTGACTCCAAAAGCCCCTTTTGTCAGGGGTGAATTTCTGTAAAATAGTTTGCATTTCTCTCCCCTCTGTGGCTCATCAGTCCTGTGCTAAGAAGCAAGTGAACTCTTGGTCTATCAGAAGGTCCATATCTTGGTGGAATGTCACAACGTAATGCTAGTTTTTTCCCCTCAGAGCCAACAGTTAACTTCTTCCAAGCACTACAAATTTTCACAGTAGCTTTTTATTTCTTTTTAACTGTATAAACACTTGAATCCTGCTTAACCTACCTTTCCAATACCAGAATCACAACTGCATTCATACAAAGAACTAAAAACAGTTGTGATATAACTCCCTAAAGAGTCAGAGGTATATCGCTAAGGGACAAATTACCACCTCAACTTAAATGTTAAGACTGTGCAAGATTGTTTACGGAACAGCACTATTTTTTTCTGAATTTTTACAGATTTACACAATCTAAGAGAAGCATGAAGTATCCTATCCACAGAACACAGTGCTAGAAGGCCTCTGACACTGTCATGCAAAAATACATCTACACAGTGTGCTATTTCAGAAGTCCTCTGCCTATACACCTAAACACAGAATGAATGGGAGGAGGGCAGCATTCTCTGAAAAGTTTTAACACAGAATTGTTGAACAAATCATTTTTCTTGGCATAATTTGTTAGGCCTTCTAAATATATCCATGCAATTTATGCAAAGATTATCCTGTTTGAGCATTTGCAGAAACTCAGTGCAGTCACATCAAAACCTGTATGTCGTCACTTATGCATAAAGCAAATACAAGGACAGAAACTACTAAAAAGTGAACACAATTTTGCTAATCTTTAACCACAAACACTGAAAATAGATGTTTACAGTTAAGAAGCTGAACAACTCTAAATTTTGGACACATGCTTTGAACTACTAATCTGTACGATTACTTGAAGTAAAAAAATTAGACCTCTAACATAGGTGTAAATTCAGTAAATGTTAAGTGTCTCTTAACACATCGCTTCATATTGCGCAGAAATGCAGCAGCATCCCCAGCAGGGGCTGGACACAAAAGTCAAAGCTTCTAGCTTCTGGTCTTAGCTGGCTACAGAAAAGACTCTGTAGCTTTGACCTTGCTGAATGAATTAACCAAAACTTTTTAAAAAGTGTTAACAAGTTCCATTTTTCTGTCTTAAAACTCACCTGAGTAAAAAGTGTGTTTTCAGACTAGAAAGTAACTGCTGATTTTGTAATATTCACAGACTTAGAAAAAAAATCTGAAGGACCTCAAAAAAAGTATTCACTGTTAATGTTAGCAGTAATAATCTCACTTAAGTACACTACATATTCTAAAATATCACTCTGGCTAGCATCTCAACTTCTAGACATTCTCATTTTAGAACGCACATACTATAATCATAAGCCCTTTGTTGAAGCCATAACTAGTGTAAAATGAGAAACTTGATATGAAAACCTATGACAACTACAACTTAGCTCTATTAAAAAAGCAAGAAGCACAGCTTAAAGCAGACGTGAAATTATTTGGTTAGTAGTAAAGATGAACAATAGTATTTGGTGAGCATCTGTGAATGGTCAACTGACAACAGAAGTGTTTTAACATTTAAATGACACATATACGGAGTTTAAAATGCATCAGAAACAGGTCCAGGGCAAAGATACATCTACTTTCCAATTATATAAGCATTTTAAACCCCCCCCCCAAAGCATGTACTACATCCATACTAGAGTACTACAGCTCAAGAATATACATTCATAAACCGGAAACAAACCAGATACATTATGGAGATAATTAAAGGCGTGGAAAGATTGACTTCTGAGGTTCATCTAGAAGATCTGTATATTAATAGCTTCAACAAAACAACTAAAGGAACAACTAGACATTTGAAGGAGAAGCTGTTATTCAAGTTTTGGGTACTTTTTTTTTTTAACCCTCTTTACGCACACAAACACACACACACATACTCTCCCCTCCATCCAGAAATATCTACACAGTTTTGAGTACTTAATAGCAAATATAACAGACCATACATTAAATGTACTTTTGGATAGATCTTAGGTGGGAATGTATTCATTTTAACTCAGAACAACTGTGCTTTGGCAGACAGAATGAGATGAGATGAGATGGGCTACCTAGCATATACTATCATAGCTGCTAAATATTTTGTGGATTTTCCAAATTCTGATTTTGACTGGCATTAATAGCATGAGCCCTGTAACTGAAGCAAACATTAACAGTAGGAGAGAACTCTTTGTTCATAAGAAGTCA
The DNA here is from genome assembly GCA_013396975.1 of Bucco capensis. NCBI lineage: Eukaryota > Metazoa > Chordata > Aves > Piciformes > Bucconidae > Bucco > Bucco capensis. The sequence goes on from VWZO01001380.1 coordinate 416,225, forward strand.
TAAAAAAATTTTGTATGGTAAGCCCCACAAACTGATTCCTCGGAATCACTCTCCCAGAACTATTTATTCAAAGGTCTTGATGCTAAGGTTGGCAGTGGACCATTTTCTCCAATTAAGAGATAACCCCAAGTATGGTCCTCAGACACAAATATCTGGTTTTGTATGTTATTCAATCAGACCCAGGTAATCAATCTACCACACATCCTGAATACACTGTTCTTTGCAGGTATTGCCTTTGTAAAACTAAACTGGTAAAGCCTGGCTTGTAAGTCAGTGTTTGGACAATTCCACTAGTCTCAATACAAGAGAACTCAGCAGCTAGATACTCCCAATGCTTTCAAGTTTGACATGAGCTGCCAAAACCAGCGTTTCTGAAGAAATAGACCAGCTATACAGGAATCTAAATATGGCATTAAGAACCTAACTTTAGCAACCTGCTCTTCACCTAATATTGACTGGTTTGTGTACCATCCAGATTAGCCATTTAAACTGTTAAGATACACTTATTAAACTGTATCAAAACTGTCATATTGAGAATGTGAAACCCTCCAAATAGAAATGACTGTAAGACAGAAGCAACATGACGGCCTTTTAAATTAAATATCTAAAACTAACACCTGTACAATCTTAAAACTCATTTTGCTTTGCACGTGTTTTGTTGTCTTTGAAAATTTTACCACATTTCAAAAATAAATAGAAAAAGAAAAATCTGCATTTGTGAGAGCTGGTACCTTACCACACAAATCCCCAGCTGAAGAGTTATAATCAAACATAGAATAATAAAGCTCAGCTTTTAGGACCATGAACATTGCACACACTGTTCGTTTGAACAAACAGGAAGGACAAATCAAGGTGAAAAACACCCGGACATGCAGTGTATTTCCCTAACTCAAAGGAGACACAGAAACTGAATTTATATACATAGAATGCAGTATTTTTACTAGAATGAAAACAGTAAAATACTGACATATATAACAGTGCATTGTATTACTAAACTGTTCTACTAGGTTTTAGTAAGCTTATTTGCAAGACAGTAAGAAACATTAAGCTTGCAATTAAAATAGGGTTAGTAGACACTGCAATTTAAAAAATTTAGAAATGGTTAACGTCTTCCTCATCCAAGGAATGCAAATAATAAAACCCTGAATATAAAAAAAAAAATAAAAAATTTAAAAAAATAGAAAGGAACATTCATACTGTCTGACTCCTTGACATGCAGTGTAAGTGCCTAAGCTGGAATCCCAGGGGCTGCATAAGGTCAGTGATACCAGGTATGTTCTTCTAGAGAATTAGATTATCTAAGTAAAGAGCCTGGATTCTCTCTAAGGAAAAAGAAATAGGCTCCTCAATTAAATGCTTAAATTAGATGGTGTGAATACCTGACAAGGTTTTGTAATTTTTCCTTAATGATTCCAGCACAAGGCAGCAACCCCTTCCCTGTATGAAATACCTATAACGCTGCAAGCAGTGTGGCAGAACTTAAACCTGCAAACACAATTTTGGCTATGGAAGAACTTTAATGTAGTTTGTGTTATCTTAAAAAAACCTGAGGGAGAAAAAAAAAGTTCTTACAGTGAGTCAGATAAAGGCAATAGCCAAGTTTTTCTTATTTGCTCACACAAATCCTTGTTGTCATGATGTTTAACTACTTTTAGTTAAAAACAAAAAGTCTTGAACTTTGGAAAATTCCCCTGAGAGATGTCCTTTATAACTGCTGTAAGCAAAAGCAGATTTGCTGTAACTAATGTGGTCAGTGTGATTTCAACTTAAAACTTCACATATCCTGTGTTAAGTACAAAAAAAATCTGTTGTCACCACTCTAAGTAACACACCTAATTACTCACTTGGGTATCAGTAACAACATTCATTATCACTGGTATACTAGTTTAAGGCCAAGAAACATTTTCATCAGATTTACGCCTGTTCTACACTGAGGACCATCCATCAATGCAAACACCAAAGAATAAAGTTTTGCAAAAAGAAAAAGCTTTGAATTTGTGTAATTCCTCTGTGAGTTGTTCTCATCATGTACATGTTTTACAGAAACTGGATGAGCAGCTGACACTGCTGAATGCCATTTGGACTTCACAAGAATCACACAGAGGATTTCAAAAAACAGTAGCACTCTAAAGATCTACAGTAAGTCAGTCAGTGAGGACACTGGCTTTTCTAAGCCCTTTTCCTTTGCCAAGCTTGAGCTAAAGTTCAGGAGGAAACGCGCTTTGTACTCTGCCACGCAAAACGATTACTGGAGTTAAATCAAAGATGCGTGATCACACGGAAAAGTATTCTGCAAAACTGTGACTGATGCAGCATGTATTCAACATGCATGCTAAGGTGTTCACTCAGTTAAAGCTTGTAAGAAATAGGTAACTTCTACATCCAAATAAATGCTTTTACACTAGACATTCCAAATGGCACAAATTTAATTATTACATCTTCTGAAACTGCTCCTGTATCTTTAAGAATCCTCAATCTAAATACCTCAGCCTTTTATGGAAGGAGACAAGCACAGTACAAATTAGCAAGATGGGTGTTTGACAGCATCACAATTGCCAACACAAGTCCTGATGAAAAGAAGCAGGAGATCCAAACTCTGTTTAACTTTTTCATTATGACTTGCAAAATGTTAACAGTCATTACAAGGAATTAACCACATAATGTAGGAACAGAAAAACAAGAACATGATTTCGGTGCAGCCAAGTAATTTATGGAAACATCTATTGTTTCCACAAGAGCAGTAGATAACACTGCAACCTTTCAAAGAGGATTATTTTAACTGTGTTCTTGACTTCATACATGTAAAGGGACATTTAAAATAGATCTACAGCATAAATATAGCCAAACAGGTCTATGTAATTGGTGGCTCTGGTACTCACAGGTAAGATCAACAATAATTAAGTGTGACCCCCTTCTCACTGACCCTGTCTCTTAAAAAAACAACCAAACAACCATTCCCAAACAGAAAAATTAAATGTCATTTATTATGAAATTAAATTTCAAGGTGTTTTTTTTTCTACTCTACTAGATAGAAATGATTTATAGTTTGAATGCACAAGACTTTTGTTGCATGAGTTCGTTCATGTTAGATGACTGCCTCAGAAGCTTCTGAAAGTTCAAAGTAAGTCATACTGACTTGTAAGGCATACTGAATGAGTAAATATATTCACAACTGTTGCTTAGTTGCCTACTAATTCCAACGCATACGTCACCGCAGTTTCACCATATGATGGCATTAATACTTTTAACACTGCTCCTTAGGCTAACATCTTTGGGGGACTTTTCAATGTTTTCTTTCAACTATTCTTGGAGCCCTACACTGCAAAGCACCACCTATTTGCAGTCTCTTTTCCTTAACAGATCAGGCTGAATACAGAAAGCCTCATTTTTCCATCCATACAAGAATTATTCAATTCCAGCTAGCAAGGCTACTTAATGGAACAGGTTTTCACAGTATAGGCAAATATTCTTTTAAGCATTCAGGACCAATACATACACTTGGAGCAGGATTTAGATATGTCTCAAAGCCACCATTAGCCTCAAGAATACTACAAGTATCAGAATGCACCTGGATATAGTCGGGATATTGCTGTTTGTGCCAAATTGAACCCACCAGCAAAATGGTTAAGAAAAATAGGAACTCTAATAGGAAATCTGGTCCCATGGATCACCCTTCTGTCACTACTAGAGCTACATAAGGATTATCTTACTAAGTGATGCAAATACAGCTGTACAAACTCAAATATGGTCAAAATTACGACAAATGAAACTGTTACTCTACGTGAAACAAGCTATTACAGTTGGGTTTTTGTTCTGTGGAGATATAGAAACTTTCTAATTACTTTCTTTTCATATTATCTTTTTTACTTTTGCTGGAATATATAGTAGCTCAGTGTAAGACAAAAACTGAAGCTGATACAGGCGTAATGAAAATTAAACAATGTACAGAACTAACAGAATAATCTGTTCTCTGTTTTAAAATGCATCATTTTAAAATAAGTTGCCCCAACTATTTTCATAACAAAAAACCTATGCAAAAGCAACGAATTGTTAAAATGGCAACTGAGATTGGGATCCAAAGTAATGAAGGTCTTTAACAAGAAATGTTATGACTAAATGAATATAGGCATGAATGTTAAAAATAACATTTTACTAACAGGTAACAAAGGCTGGAGTTAAGTGACTTACCTAAAGTCACACAGTACTGGCATATTCAGGAGGGGAACCCAGATATTTAGCTCTAGGATACATTGCTCCTGTTTAACACTTATAAATCACAGTAATTCCAGCCAAAACATGACAAAAAAGTTGTTAGAATGTGGAGGGGAAAAAAAAAATCTCACTAATATGCAAATGTGAGCCTAGAATACCAGTAAAAAACAAACATGACAAAGACTCAGAGCAAAACCACAAAAAAAAACTCCTAAGGACAAGGACAAGTGAACAAAAAAATTCCTCAGTTTTAAAGGGATTTTATAAGCACAAAAGTGTTACCACAGACAGAAAATACTTGTTGGAGAAACATATTTTGCTCTATGGCTGCATCAGTGGCTACAGTATCTGTCTTGACAGTCAATATTCTTAATTAACTGTGAGAATCATGTATTTTTGAATACACTGAAAACATTGAGCTTAGCTGCAATTTAGAACTAAAAATAATACAGAAATTTGTAATTTTCAAACCAAGTATCAGGGCTGTAACCACTGTTTAATACCCCTTTAAAATGAATGAAGTCAAAATGCTGTGCAAGACTATGAACATACCAGTTACATATCGCCCTTACCTGCAAAGGAAGGAGAGTATTACTGTTGTTGTCAGTTCGGAAAACATTATCTTCAATCCACGATTTTGGTGTCAGTGATGGAGTGGAGCGAGTAAATTTAGGAGGAGCTATGACATTACCAGAAAAGGGTTTCTTCAAAGGAGAGATCTGGTTCATAGTTCCTGGAATTCCCATGTTTCCAGTTCTACGATGGTCTCTCCCATGCATTCCTCCCCAGGATATATTTCCTGTGCTCCAGCCACTACTCTGATTGCTCCAGGGCGACTGCTTCAGAAGAGGCTAAAAAGAAAGATTAATTTATATTGTTTTTAAAATACTTGGATTTTTTTACTTAAAAAACCTAAACCAACAAAAAACAAGTAAGCAATGCACAAAGATGTCTATAAACCATTTTCCTGATAACATGCAAATCAATTACTAAAGCAAGTAAGAAAACACAGCATCATTACAAAAAATAATTGCCAATCCCCTATAAACCCCCCAAAAAACCCACGGTACTTGCACACACAGTTTAGATTATCATTTTAGTAACTGGAAGCATTCTTTAAAGCCATGCAGTAGAACAATTCCAGGTTGTAAAATCATGTAACAAAAGACCATTTTATCATGCATTACTTGGTATTATATAATGAGATCTCTGTAAAAAATACACAAAATTTTAGAGATCAATTTTAAGATATTATTAAAATTACTATTATATCAGTAATTACTTATTCTCAGTGAGTAGCAATATTTCACTACAGTGAGTAGAAAATTAAAAATGAAAATTCAGATGGTAGATTTTTGAGTACTGTTGTCTCAGTATTACCATATAAGAGAAATAAAAGCAGTGATTATTGTACAGAGAACCTGTTTGAAGGAATTATCTTAACATTTCCACATTAAAATGCATTATTCTGAAGCTACTGCTCAAGTATTTCTGAAGTAATGAATGGGACTATCTGTGGAATTCTGCAGGGTGGAACCTGCAGGGTTTTTGGGGATTTATTTTTTTCCCCTATTTAGGCACAGTATAAAGTATTTCTGAATCTTACAAATGCACTACTCCTCAGTATGAAAATGTAAGCAGACTTCAGAGGGAAGATTTTACAGGATGGTAAGTTTTTACTCTTAAGCTACAACTTGTGCTAAAAAGTGACCTATAGTGGTTGTCATACTACCAAGAGGTGGACCCACTGAGCCTGACTGACAACAGAATATTTATCTTTTTGATTTGATTTCTCAAATCTGGCTGTTCTTGGAAAGACTTTTTCTCAAACAGAGAAACAGCGCATATGTGCGATATACTAAATTCAGCTCTTAAGTCAAAACGCAGTACTTTTATCTCAAAGCTAAGCTGCAAGCAACCCTCAGCTTGTAATTCTAATAAAAATGTAAAACGTCGCTGCATTACGTGTTAGATAAAACAACTTTCTCAAGAAACTTAAAATTATAACAGCACCCTCCTAGAAAAGGCACATAAGACCCACTAAAGCCATTTTTGGTCAAGTAATCAGGAAAACACCCCATTCCATATAATTACAGATAATTATGTTGTAAAACTTGAATGCTTTGGTTGGACATTTGGGAGAGGCAGGCACTATTGTGAAACAAATCTCAGGAGATAATGCCAAGTGTTAACAAGCCTCTAACACTGTTAGCCTTGCTGTCATGGCACTGTTTTAAGTTTACCTACAACTCGTAACTGAAAAAATTCCTGTACACCTCACTGTTGGAGAATTGCTTTGGAATTTGTTTGAAGCGGGTTATTAAAGATGTTAAGGACAACTAGCTTCTAATCAAAAGGCATCCAAATGCGTCCTTGGACAGGCACACTTAACATGAGATTCCAGTTCTGACAGAAATCCTCCACAAATCCAGTTCTAGAAATTAAAACTGACAAGATTAATACTATAATAAAAGAAAAATTAAGATAAGGCCTATATAACTTTGACCTTTCATAATCCAGCAGACGATCAGAGCAAGATGAGGCTATAATACACTAGCAGGTAATATTAATATAGATCTGCTTTTCTGCAATTTCTTGTAATAAATATTTTATTCCAAGAAGAAAGGTAAACTTCCATTTTAACATGGGATCGTTACGCCGCCTGATTAAAACCGGCAGCAGAACTATGGCAACCTGAAACAATTCTGTGTTTGGATAGAAATTCAAGTAATTTCGGGCAAAACCCTTGAAAAGGCAACAACGTTGACAGCTTTCCCATCTGAATCTACTTTCGCTGCCCTATGCCCATCCAACCAAGCACGCCCAAAGGGTGCAAGGACAGATCTGAGGCTCGGGAAGGGGCTTCCCGGGGAGGAGGCACTGGCCGGACCTGTGAGGCTCATTGTTCCGGGGACACCATGCTCGCTATGGGCGGCTGCGGCGGCGAAAGTGGGGTATTTTCAATTTAAACTCCTTCTTGACACGAAAAGTGGCGTTTGTTCTCTTTTGTAACAAGAAATCATGAAAAAAAACCTACTCCCCTGGGTAGCTAGAGGCGAACTGAGGAGGGCCAGTTACAGCCTAGGGGACACGGACGAAGCGGCCGCCCCGTCACCTGCTACCCGGAATGGGCGGGGGTCGGCCACTGGCAACGGCCTCCCGGCGCGATTTCAACAACCGTTTCCAGCCTGGCCCAGCACCGGCCGCGGGGCGCAGGTGCCAGGACACCGCCAGCCCTCAGACCGCTGAGAGCGGAGGGGCGACAGCAGCCGGGCCGGGTCGGGCCCCGCCCTGCCTCCGACGCCGCGGTCTAGCCGGGCTGTCACCGCGGCGCAGCCTCGCTCGGCGCTGGCAACGAGGAGAAACCTCCCGGCTCCCGCGACCAGCAAAACGAGGGGAGCAAAGTACCACAGCCCGCCCCCACCACCCCCTCACGTCCCTGCGTTCTCATCCCGTCCCCCTCCCCGCGGCTCCCTGTCCTCCCGGGCTCCCCCTTTCCGCCCCGGGCTCCCTGCCGCCCGGTACCTGGTGGTGGTTGTATGAGTTTCTCTGCTGCAGGAAGGCGGCGGCGGCAGCCGCTGCCTGGTGTTGGTGCTGAAGCTGGGGGCTCACAGGGGATCTCCGGTTCTGCTGTTGCTGTTGCTGCTGCTGAGGTAAATTCATCTGCGGCGGCGGCGGGGGGGCGGCGGCCGAGAAGGGGCTGCTGAAGGGCCCGGCGCAGGGGTTGTGAGGAGATACCGGCGAGAAGCTCTGGAAGAAAGCAGGGTTGATCGATGACGGGATCCCCGGGTAGAAGCTGGTCTCGGATTCCGGGCTCGGGGGTGGCATCGCGCTGATCTGCCCGCTGCCGCCACTGGAGACCGGAGGCTGCTGCGTCTGCTGCGGAGGCGGCGACGAGGTCTGCACCGACCAGGGGGTGCCGAAGCCGGGCAGCGGCGGAGGAGGAGGGGAAGCCGCCGAGGAGGAGCCGCCCCCGCTCTGGTGATGGGGGCTGGGGATCTCCGGGCTCTGCAGGCTGCTGAAGCCAGAACCTAGCCCGCCGGGCAGGAGGTTCCCGGGGCTGCCCAGCAAGTGGCTGTTCGGGGGGGACTCCATGGGGGGCAGCTTGGCTCTCGCCTGCAGATGAGGAGGAGACGGAGGCGGATTCACGCAGGAGGCGGCGGCCACCCCCACATTGGGGTCCGCGGACACCAATCCCCCCGGGCAGGAAGGGGCGAGCCGCTCTGACCCCCCTCTGTCCGCGCCGCCCTTGTGCTCTGCAGGGCTGAGGGGCCGTTGGTGCGGGTAGTCCCCCGTCCGCGGCGGCTCCGGGGGGTGAGCGCTGAGGAGCTGGAGCTGTTGCTGTTGCCTGTGCTCCTGCTGCTGGTACTTGTCAGTGGGGTGGCTGAACTGCTGCTGCTTCTGCTGAGGGGGGTGGTGATGATAGTCTGGGGGGTGGTGGTTATTCAGGGGGTGGCTGCTGCCGAGCTGGGCTGGGCTGCTGAGCTGCTGCTGCTTAAACTCTTTCCTCTTCTGGCTCAGCTGAGGAGGCGGCGGCTGTTGTTGCTGCGGTTGGTGCTTGTTTAAATCCTGGTGGGGGCTGAGACTGGGTTTAAAGTCAGAGGAGGGGTGGCCGAGAGGGGGGTGTCCTGATGCGGGGCTGCTGCCCAGCCTCTCGTTGCCTGGCTGCTGCTGTGTCACCCCCAGGAGCCGCTCATCCTGCATGTTTTGATGATGCGCAGCAGCGACCGCCGAGGGGAACAGAGAAGGTGGCGGTGACCTACCGGACCCGCCGCCGCTGCTGCCAGAGGAACCGGTTAAAACGAGTGAGAAGGGGCAGGAGAAGGTGAGACAGCTGTCGCCGCTGCAAGAGAGGGCAAGGACCCGGCACCTCCTGCACCCAACGGCACCTCCTGCGGGAGCCTGAAGCTATGGGGGGCTGCCCTGACACCACTTCAGCGGAGAGGTGAACTCCCCACCCTGGGAGACTGAAGAGACAAAGATAATTAATAGTCTTTGGGAGGTGGGGGAGTGTTAACACCCGCCTGTGTCAAAACACTATACAAGCCAAAACCCAGCTACTTTCTAGGATAAAGCCCCCTTCCTTGCCATAATCTTCACTATTTATTTAATAGTTTTAAAAATATCGGAGCTTTTCGATAATAAAGAATCCTTTTTTTACCAGGGCTTCCCCCTTCCCTCCCAGTCTCTCGGGACCCCCAGTAGGGCGGCCCTTCCCGCCTAGTCGCACGCACAGCAATCCGCTAGATCATCACAAATACCCCCGGACAGGTCGTTCCTCCCCGACAGCCCCCTCAGCTCCGGTAACTCCTCCGTCCGACTCCCTCCCCTAACCCCAGCCGCTACACCGTAACGCAGGGGCAAAGCGGGGCGTTTCCAGCCTTGGCACTGGCGGGGAGGGAGGGAAGGAGGGAGGCCGCTGGCCTGCAGCCCCCTTCCCCTCCCACAACAGCTAGCGACACAGATTTCCGCGATTGAGCTCCCCTCAACCTCCAACCACTTCCCGAACCCCCACTGCCGGCTCGGTGCCGGCCGCAACACCCCTAAAAAAGCCGGAAATTCGTCATAGTTACATCATAATCCCCACCCCGCTACCCGCCCGGCCGACCTCGGTAATAAGCCGGCGGGTCCGCCCTCTCTTGAATAATGCATCACACGGGACTCACCCACTCCTCTTCTGCCTGTCCCAGGAGCTGCTGCGGAGCAGGGCGGGCACTCGAGCTGACCTACGCCCTCGCGCACGGGCCTAGCTGGGTTAGCGCTACCACTAAAAGGGGAGGGTAGAATATGTGCTTGTTCTTTTGGATTGAGGAAGGCACTCACTGGGCTTCGACGACGTATCGGCCCTCCAGCAGCAAATGCCTGAATATAAAGTGATTTTATTTATTGCTACTGCCTTTTATGTCCTTTTAGGCACGGCGTGGGAGGAGGCTGGGCCAGTGGTTGCTACCGGCACCTTCCGCCATCGCGGTCGGGGAGGGGAGGAGAGGCGCCCCGCGCCCCGCTCATTTGCATTGACGCAGGGCCGCGCGCCATGGGCGGGCCGGGGGGGAGTGGCGGCGGTGTTGCGAGCGACGCGGCAGGGGATCAGTGTGAAGGCACAGCGGCGGGTGCTGTGCTCGTGGCCCCTCCCCTCGCCGCGACTACTCACCGTGTACCGACAGCAGGCACCTACGGGGGTCAGTGCCCTGCCTTCACTCACCTAAGGGGCTCACTGGTGGGGGTTTGCGGACTTCTTGTCTCCTCGACGTTTGCTCGGCCCTTGTTGGGCTGGAGGGACAAAATTCAAGGTGACACAACTGTGGCCTCCTCGTCTCTGTGTGCTAGGCATGCAGGGACAGGGTTGCTCTGTCTGACTCTGGTACTCCTGGCCCTGTTGCGTTGCACTGGAGAATGTCGGAGCTCTCTGGTGATGCTGGATCGGTCAGCCTTTCTTCTCCACCCAGATCCCGCCATTAAACCATGTCACTCATCTGTTGGACCTCTCATTAGACCCACAAGAACTCAGATCAAGCCTATACTGAGCTGTGATGGCACGTGGTGATGCCTTCTGGGATATTTCCTGGACAGGCAATAGTAAAGGTGGGGTTTTACCTGAAGCACGGCTCTTGGCAAGTGTTTAATGCAAACAAATAAATTGGCAACCATATGTGTAATGCTGTTACAGATGTAGATAACCCTAAAAAGAAATAAGTGAGCTCCCTCTGTGCTTTGCAGAAGCTGTATTTCAGCAGTGAGAGAATTATTATACGTCTACTGAATGTGAGAATACGCTGGGGAAGTGCCATTATATGCTTGACCTATCGTACTTTTCTCTAGGCATCCATTAGTGACCACTGTCAAAGACTGGATGTCTACTTTCCATTTGACAGACGGACCTTTGGTCTAACCCAGTGTAACAATTCATGTTTGTTAAATCTGTGTGTTTGTTATACACATATGAAATGTAGAGGGAAAAAAAAAATTGTTCAGCATCTGCAGTTATCTCTGATGTGTGATCTTGTGTGGGAGTATATATTTGGTTATCCATGCAGGGTTAAGATGAAACTACATTTGCAGCACGGAAGAATAATTTATCTTTGCTGTACTGTGGCATAGTACTCCAGAATTATTCATTGTATTGGGATCTTTTTCAAGAAATCTGCAGCCACTGTCTTACAAGTGGTAAAAGATGAGAGGACAGACCAAGGCCATACAGATGATCATATGCTGAGTAAATGTTGCTGGCCAAATAATGGTTCCTCTCTGAATAGTGAGTTGCATCACAGCATGGTCATCATAAACATTACTTTTGTGAGCTGCAAAACTGGTAGCATCTGGCTTTGCTTTGCATTTGTGTCATACATCTGACATTTGGTTATGTACAAGCCTGAACAGAAGCTGTCCTCTACCTGGGGCATTCTCAGGCACCTAGCAAAGCTAGAAGCAAAGCTGCACTGTGCTTCTCCTGTAACCAGGTGCCTTTTTCTACAAAGTGTGTAGGAACTCATTTAGTTGTTGGTTGTTTTTTTTTATGTAAGCAGTCAGCTTCTCTGTCCCTCACCTTTAAATCAACCCCAATTTCTAGCAATTCCTTCTGCAAAATAGCCTCTGAGTAATCCTTTGAAATTAACTGAAAGACAAGAGTAGTCAGATCCTCTGTAACAGCTTATCTCTACCATGGTAGCTACCCACCCCAGTCATGCATGTTTATTAAAACAATTTTCATGGGGAGAATCTTATCTATTTTTAACAATGTAAAAAGTAATCATCTGTTCTTCATTAGCTGTGTAATCTACTACAAACACAAGACAGGTGTTACCAAAGGATGATTCATCCTACCCCAATGCAGTTACCTTTAGAGAGATAAAGCTGACTTCTTCCTTCATTGATTATGGTGAAACCTTCTGGCTGTATATTGCTGCAGAATAAAGGAAGTCTTTGGTGTTCCTTGGTCTTGCGGCATAAACTTCTTGACTATGATGCAAAGAAGAACAGCTGTACTGGGTCAACCAAGAATCCTTTGGGCTATATATTCTGTCTCTCCTGCCCATAATATGAGACCCCTTGGTGTATGGTGGGGCCACAAATTCTGGCTTATCCTCCACCAAATCAAGTCTCTTAACTAGCAGCTTGGTGCCATCAAGAAGTGCTGAGTCCCATCCTTGGTACTGTTTGTTTTCTCTCTCCAGTTCCCAGTTTCTTCATTTTTTGACAATTTGGCCTCTTGCTTCAATGTTTTTTGTTTTGTTTTGGTCTGGTTTTTTTTCTTCCCTTGTAATCCCATAATTCCTGCTTTCTTTTATCTTAGCTTCCCCTTTTCAGGGGAGATTTGAGAGCTTTTTTGGATTTGGCTTGTAGGAAGGTAATAGTGTCTGAAAACAAATGCCTGCAAGAGTAGGCTAAGCACTTTCTTCAGTTACCCCAACCACCTGCAACTGGAACTTCCTAAATTTGTTTTTCCAGACCTTAGGGGATACTAGGATGCTTGGACTTCATGTTCCCGTTTTCTTAACAGAAAATGACAGTGTGCCTGGGCCTGAAGAACAGAGCAGACTCTAGGAAGCTAAGGAGTCATGGAGCTGGAATGAGTTGCTTAGACTAGACAGTAGTAAAAAGAAGTGCATGCCAAGCCATATGCAATATCCCTGTATGTAATATGTAAATTGAAAAAAACCCAGATCTTGCAAAAAAACCTATCAGTACAGTAAAACCAAATATACCTAAGTTATGGTTCTTGCAGCCAGTAATCAGCCTGCTTCTGTGCACTCATTGCAACAAACATGCCAGGCATCAGTTTCACCTAGAAGGCCTGGGGTGGAGTTGGGGTTGACAACTCTCCTGGGTTTGTCAATGCCTGAAATACAATGATTATCTTATTTGTCTGGTGTTACGCATCATCCAATGTGTGCTAAATTTTGTGTGGCAAATTTAACAAGCAATGGCACAGAAGAGAAAATAAAAAGACAAGTCAGAATAAACTATATAAAATAACACTATATAGAGACAAATCAAACTGTAGGGATTACAAAGCAGCTTTTCTGGCTGACATTTGGGTGACATGAAAAGGATCATCAAGGCAGTGGCTTCTGAGTTTTGCCTCTCAGTGGTTATCATCTCTTCTAGAAATTGCCATACACAGCTTAAGTTCTTTCCTTTTTATAAACCTAGGAGAATAACACCTTCTGTTGGCCAGTGTTAGTGACAGGATATTACTATATGAGAAAGGATTTTAGCCTAGCGTTCTACTTTTCGGTTTGAGCAGAAAAGCTTTTAGCAGTTATAAGAACTGAAAGAGGTTGGGCTGAGATATTGCCTGCTCCACAGCACCCTGTAGGTTTAGCTTCTTTAAAAAAATGTATCTTCTTCAGGGTAGGGTCCACATTTTTTCCTAATCAGACAACACTACACAAGTATTATGGTTTTGGGGAACATAGAATAAATCACAAAACTCATAAAAACTTGGGTAGAATATGTGGACTTTCACATGCATGCAGAGTTACTTCAGTACTTCCTCATTTTCTAAGTTAACGTGAAGACCAGAATATCAGGAGCCTAATGCATAAAAACCAAAGTAACTCTGACTGTTGTTAGATTCTGCTGTTTCCTTCCTATTTTCTATGGAAAATCACCATGGCTATAATTTTGAATATGAGCTGCAAATAACATGTACACATGAAAACTATCTCTACTCTCATTCAAATACTAAAGGCAGAATTTTTGATTATTTTTTGCATGTTGTAATTAAAAGTAAACATGGCTACAGATAGTACTGACTTCAGAAAACTTTTTTCTTGTGCAGTGGCTCAGCATAGAGACTCATTGGCTGCTTGTAACGCAACAAATTGTTCTTTCCATAGCCCACAATATTTATAGGCCTTTCACCATTCACAGTGATTTACTGCTCTGTTTGACCCCTCTTCCCAGGCTCTACAGCTACAAGAAAATCAGGGGGTTTGATATCAGTTGCTTGCTTTCTCTTTACTGTTCTACCTTTCCTTTATATCTTCTCCTCTTTCTTGGCTCTAGGCAGCTCTGTGTGTCCTGCAGTCATTGCAAGGGCTCTGCTAAGACATCTGTCTCCATCTGCCCTATGATCAGGCTGTTTAGGGAAGTACACATTCTGCTGTCCTGTGGGTGTATGACATGTGTCTGCTTCGTTCCTCAGTTTAAGCTCTGAAAGGGGCTTGCATATGCATTCCAGGAACAGCATATTGTTCTAACTGCTAACAAAAATATATGATTCACATACTTTTGCTAGAGCTGCTTCCTCTTAACCTTAAAGTTGATTTTTGTTAATGACTTTTTCCTCCCATGGAAACAGAAAACAATCTGAGATTGCAGGTTATTCATATTAAAAAGCAAATGATGAGGTTTGACGTTTCAATGAGAAAAGAGGTCTGAAGATTCATATCAATGTGTTTAATTTACTGTTTTTCTGTTCTTGATTTTTTAAACTCAGAAAATAATAATCATACATTCTTAGGAAGGAAGTAGGCAGTCTTTTTCAGCAGTGAACAGTCTGTTGAGTCATAGTAGCTTATCTTTTTTCCTGGTGATTTTTCTCATTAAAAAAAAAAATTAATTGTCCAGGTATAGCAAAATTGGGAAAGAAACCTTTGTTAGATCACTGTGTATTGGAATGAAATGAAAGCAGTGGGAAAGTTTAACAGCAGGAACTGAGATGGTTTGCTTTATTCTGTTTTTCCTGTGCCCGTGTTATGTTTTTGTTAGTTTGTTTTTAAAGGTAAAGCATCTTAAGATTCACAGGAGATGGACTGCTTTCTTTCTTTATTCAAAGCCCAACTTCCATCATGAGAGCTGACCGACTTGAAGGATATGGGTTCTGGTCACAAGGATGAAAAGAAGCGATTTATTCTCTTTTTTTTCCCCTCCTTTTTGCCCTGGAGTTTAACCAGCACATTAGACTAATATTTTCTTGCTTGCTAGTGGCAGTTTCTGTTTCTTTTTTGTTTTGGATTTTTTTTTGGTAGTGGAAGTCATTAGAGTTTCTCCCAAGAGAGTCACTGCCAAAGTAAACAAACATCTTCATGAAAGGAAAATAATGTCTGTGAAGTATTTGGAATTCCATGTTTTACAGACAAGTATTTATGGTAACCAACTAGTGAATTAAAGTGAATGAAATCCTATTTCTAGTTTGCTGCTTTTGCTGTGCTAATTGAATGTGGCAATTTCTGCTAGTTTCTCAGCTGTGCAGTGCAAGTTCTGGATGTTAGTTTTAATTTAGGATGAAGGAAAACGTGAGATGAAACTTAGTTTAGAAGAAGGGCATTTTTTTTAAATTATTATTATTGTTGGGAATTGAATAGTGCATGCAGACCTCTGGGGAATTGCTATTGTCTCTAAAATGTTCTGCATGTGGTTAGCAAGAACAACAAGGACAGAAGAAAGCTCAGCTAAAAAATTCATAAAGGCTGTCTGGTGGAATGCATTACAGTCAGCTGTATACCTCTATGCTCTTATCCCTCCAAACTGATAAATTTCAGCTGAGATTAAACGTTCTGAGGAACAGGAGGCTGGCAGATTTGCAGCGTAGATTGTTTGAAGGTTTAAATACTGTGACTATCTCATCTTACTGTAAGTCTGTAGATATAATGTAAGCTGGAGTTGCTGAAAAGTGATAGAATAGTTCTGTGTGTACAGCCTACAAAACTGTGAAGAGCTTATTTTCTGTGTGCTGCAGAACCCTGCATGCTTTCCGTCTCCTGCCCGGCATAGTAATAATTCACCACTGGAGCAAATACTCTTCAAAGTTGTTGAGGATGAGACCATATCTAGTTCTTTGTTTAGGCATTGACTTTCACAAAGGGGATCAGTGCTCACTGGGAACTGCTGCCAATACAATCATATGTTTCATGACAAATGCAAAGTGTTCAAAAAGTTGGCACTACAAAATAGAGATACTGTCAATCTCTGTTTAATTCTCAAAATGGCTTGTAGGATTTTAAAGCTTGCGCTGTTGCTGGTGCACTCGTGTATCAGATAGCATTTTTAACAGTCCTTATAATATGGCTGGTTAATTTGATTATATTACTAGGACATAAAGCAAAATTATTGCAAGGATAGAGAATACTAAGTTTTTACTACTGCTGTTTTTTTCCTATGTGCTGTGTGCAGAGGAGTTTGTCCAGCAGCGTGTGCTGCTATAGTCAGAACACAGTATTTTCTCATCTTTTCTATGAATAGTAGAGATGCAGCTGCCACTATTTACCAAACATGAAGGTGTTGTTCACAGCTCTGGGGGTAAGTTTGGGTTCTGCTTTAAAGAATGCATGAGACGTCTCTACTAATTGCAGGAATGTTCAGTGTATATTTATGTATCTGAATATTGCAGTGTAGGAGGCTCCTGGAAATTTTAAGGAATGATCTCAGTGATCATTGGATAGGTCTCCAGAAACTTGTGTAACTGACTTGTGCTAAGAATAACTGTGTGATGCTTCCAGTGTTGGAATAATGTGTTCTGAAGGGTTGTGTACTGTACTCTGACCATATTTAGGAGATCCAAAGAGACTCTGGAAATTTTTGAGGAAGGAGGCTTTGAAGTCTTGTTCATTGAATCCTGTAGGTAGTAGCCATTATGGCAGATGCAGCAAGAGGAAGCAAGCATGTGTCTGTAGCTAGGTCTGCTCCTCTACAGGAGTGTATGGACATATAGCAAGTTAAACAGGAGGAGTATATGCTTGCACCTCGGCAGGCTGTTAAATTAGGTGCTTTAAATTCCTAAAGAAAATTTATTAAAGTTTACTTATTAAAACTCTGAAAGGTGGTAGAGAAGCAGGTTCCCTTTCTGAGTCACAGTATCTGTGTTGTAGTAAAAGCAAAAGCAACCTGTCGGATTTATGTGTGAAAATACGTTGTCTTGTACTTGACTTTATTTCCTCTTTGGGTGTAAGATGGATGTTCACTAATTTTACACCTTCACCCACTCTTTCAATAAAATTATTTTCAACAGATTCTATAAGAAATTTGCTGCTTAAATTAATATGGAATTATCTCAGAAATTAGCAGTACAGACCCCAAAGATTTGCCATAGAACTAAAATTAAACAAAATTTTGTGTACACTCTATAATTGAAGAAATAGAGATTAAAATTAAGAAAACCATTAACCATATAATTTTGACTAATTATGACTATATATCCAGTAACCAAGGAGAGGTCAACAACTCTAAGGTTGGCCACTGTGAGATAAGAGCTCAGTTAGCCAGGAGCTGCTAGGTTGCTGGAGGGTAGGATGCTCTCCTTCCCACCTGCTGAGGGTGGGCAGCACTTGTTACAAAATACTCCAGCATCCATGGCAGTAATGCTGAGAATGGCCCAGCCATTCAGAAATTACATTTCTGAACAGTGCAGTGACTGATACTGAAGCTTTCACTTATTTTCCTGCTGGTCTCTCTCTTCCTTCTAAATATGCCTAGCTCTAGTTGGGACTCAGAAACACAAGTTTTGAGTCCTCTCATAATAATTTACATCTCTGATCAAATGATCAAAATGTTAAATGTAAATCAATGTTAAGCTTCATCACTTCTGACTGTTCCTCCATTATGATGATATAGAGACACTGAAAAGCAATAAACCAGTCTCACCCTGTGTATTTTGATTACTAAAACTGTATTATCTGTGTGGTTCTTTCTTAGTGCTCATGTATAACATATTTAATAATCGTGAAGAAAAGAAATCCAAGAAAAGTTCTTGCCAAAGACTATGTAAAAGCTGAATGTGTTAGAATATCCATGTTAAAATATTTTAGAAGTCCATTAGCTATACAAAAAATTTAATTGAAACCTAGGCAATGTAGTGAAAATATTGCACTTCAATAAAGTGAAATATATTAAAAAAGAAAGCACATGGTTAAAGTAATCCATACAACCTTAATTTTCTTCTATAATGAGAACCTGAGGGATATGTGCAGTTAAATTTAGTTTACTTCTTCAGACTCTACATTTTTAACCCTTTATGCACAGTCTTACAGAAAAGAATTATGTTTGCTTGGATGCCTTAATCCTTAACTCCTCTATATTCATATGTTTGGCTTTTTCTCTAAGCACTAAAAGTTGTGCTTTCTAACCACATAGCTACAAGTTGAAGGAACTAGGGTAAAATCAGACCTATTATGTTCATCTTCTATACTAAGAATACAGAAGTTACTGTAATTTTGTAATTCTCTTGTTTCCTCTCTCTACATGGCATTGAGAAGTCAGATCCATTTTTATGCAGTGACATAAAACAGTTTGCTGCTTAAGAATAGCTTACAGAAGCTACTTTGTAGAAGTAATGATCACATATGCCACAAATCAATTGTACCCATGATATTAAAAGGGAAAATTACCTAGATCTTTAAGAATTTCTAAACCTTGGTAAATATCATTGAGTAACTGTGGTATCATTTTGGGTTTATGTGCTTTGACTGGAGGTCAGTCAAAATAAATCATCCAAGGAACTTTTGTTTTCATATTTGTAATATTTTTTTATGTGCATGCTTATATAGTATGCTGTAACTGAAGAGCAGAAGACCTTATAACATTTCTGCATTGGGGGAAAAAAAAGGGCTTTTTTTCTTTCTTTTTTCCCCCTTTTCTCTCAAATAACCTCTCTTTTCAACATTAAAAGGTCTTCTTTCTTCTTTATATGAGGAGATTTACCTGAGACTATGGTAGTTTAATTATGCCTTGTGGATACTTTTTAATTTTGCTTGAATGCCTGTAGAATTCAAGCATCTACATGGTGAGTTATGCCATCAGAACTGTAGGGACATAATTATGCTGGTGAATTCTGTATGAAGACAAATGCGTTATGAAAGGGAATTTTATTTTGGCTCTTCACTTTTAAGTTTATTCATGTTCTGAATTAAAAGGAGTTGATCAAATCAATGAAAGTAATGAAAATTCAATGATTATTAAGTAAACTGTCAAGTGCTAGGGAAATCGAAAAGTAATAAATATATGTGTTTCCTGAAAACATTCATGTGCATTTTGATTCTTATTCTCTTGCAAGTGTTTGAGTTTGTGAGAGGTTTACTGAAAGGTTAATAAACAAGGTCTGCTGTTCACTGAGTCTCATAAACTAATATACCCAATAGCTAAACACTGGTAGAATATTAGAGATTCTTAACTCTCATAAAAAGCAGCTGGGATTTCAGGCAAATATCACACTGGAGAATTACTTGAATGCTTTTTAGTCTCAGTAGGACCTCTCCAGCTAGTACTGAGCAGATCAGCCATTAAATTTCTATATGTGAATTTTCCCATATCCTAGTTAAAAATTGTAAGTCCTTAAATATGTGAGTCCTAGGACAGTATTCCAAGTGTTCCCTACAAAAGTAGTTCATTTACATGAATTTAACTTTCAATATGTCAATAAGGCTGTAGCAACACTTTAATAATTATTTACAAAATGTGCTTAGAGTGAATTACAAGCAAGTTTCTGGGTAATCACTGCGTAGACTTCAAAACATGAAGAGCCCAATCCTTTTGGTGATGTAATCTATTCCAAGCTTAGCACTGACCAGAGAGCATCACTCTTTAAGTTTTGCTTGAAGACCATTATTTCTTGAACTTCATGAGAAAGATGTCTGGTTGATATTTAAAGAGAACAAAGATTCCACCACATCTATACCAACACTCACTGTTCAGTGTTTTATTTGTAGTCTGAATTTAGCTTTGACTTAACTTGTTGAATCTTTGCTGGATTAAAAAAAGCCTTTGGCACTGGTCATTATTCAATGAAAATACTTAAAGGCTGGAATCAAGTCATCTCAGGCCTCTTTCATTGTTAAGCAAATCTCATTGAGGTGCTTCAGTTTCTAATTGTAAGGCAAGATTTCTGTATCACCAGTTTTTCCTGTAGTTTCTTTCAAGTTTTCAGACATCCTTCTTAAGTAAGGACATCAGGGCTGTCAGCAGTGGTATTACTAATGAGAGAATTACAGTGTGAGCTGAACAAAAGCCTGCTCTCCCTTTCTTTTTTGAAGCATGGAGGAAGGCATAAGGGCAAATATATTGCTTCTACCAAAATTTGGGTTTTGTATTTCTTGTCACAGGCCTTTTATGAGAGATGCCTTATAAGGGCTTCCAAAGGATATTATACTTTTCCAAGACAGGCTTATTAGAGGAATATAGTAGGGTTATACCTTGCTGTGATTAACTGGAATTTGGCTTTGCCTTGGGTGATATTGCATAAAATAGTAGTGCTTCTCTGCTGCTTCATATTCTTTTTTCCACTAAAATTTCTTTTAGAGTTGAAAATATAGTCTTCAGGTTTTTGTAATGTTGTTTACTTTTTGTTCCAACATGTAAGCCCAATTTTTTAATCATTAATAAAGTATACATTTGTCGTGTGGGCATGAATTAAAGTGAAGCGGGGTAAAAGGTAGAATGGCTCTGCCATTTTCTTTGCTTCCTACTTTGCCAGTTTTTCACCTGTAAAATTCCCTGGTACTGACTTTTTATATCAAAGTATAACTCTGTATATCCATCCAATATATTCACCCAAGACAGTGAGTGCAGTTAGTTCAAAAAGTCTGATGTTGCAAATGGAAGATGAGTCTGGTTTTGTCTGCCAGTAGAACTCTGGCAAGTTATCTTGCCAGTTAGCTATGTATTTCGTAGTTAATGTGGAATACAGAAGATTTTGCGTAATGCTAACATGGTTAATCACTTCATGCAATGTTTAGGTAAGTGTTTTTCAAGGATATAAGTATGTGGTTTTGCAGTTGTACCCTGTCACTCTGAAGCTCTTTCAGGCCTGCTGTATAAAATATTGAAATAAAATATTTAAATTTCCTTTCACTTAGGAATAAATTCCAGTCTTCAACTGTTCTCTCCAAAGCAGGCTGTGCGTTAGACATGGTAAGGCCTTAGCTAGACCATCTGAGGATTTTTATCACGTCCTGAAAATAATGGGATCATTTTTATTGTGGATGTGTGCAAGGGGCAGGAGCAGTACAAAAAGGCACATAAAAGGGAGCAAGAAAGCCCTTCAGCCTGAGGACCACTTGCAATGTGATCCTGAGGAAGAGGTGTGTGAAATTGCAAGGAAACTGTCTCCTGCTGTTTGCTTCCTACAATGTTCAGGGAAACAGCATATAGTATACATTGTTTGTAAAAAAATAGGATTGTTTTGAATAAAGGCCTATCAACAATTTGAGAAATGACATACAAGACATCAGAACCAGTTAAGTATTTCTGTCTATGTTTACTGGCAAGTTTTATAGTCATATCTTAGAAAGTCCTCAGTAAAGGTGAATGGAGAGAGAATGCATTGTTGAAATTGAAGTAAAACAACATGGCAAGGCTGCTTTTCAGTCTGGAGTCCTACCTGAAAATTAGGCATTTCTAGTAGCATTTAGTATTCTTGTTTTGTGTTTCCTAGTCAGAACAAAACCTTGATATTTACAGACTCCTATAGAAAAGCCTAGGTTGGAAGGGAGCTCTCGAGATAATCTGCCCCAAGCTCCTGTGGAAAGCAGGACCTCAGATGAAATGATCAGGGACGTGTCAAGCCCAGTGTTTTCCAGGGAGTCTTCCCACATCTCTGGTCAACCTCTTCCAAGTTTAGTTGCTCTCATGGTGAAGAATTTCTTACTTGGAGTTTCCCCTGAAGCATCTTGTGCCTATTGCCTCGTGTCACGGGGTGTCTTTCTGAAGAGAATCTCTGTAACAACCATTAAGTGTTGGAAGACAATGTTGAAGCACCATCCGTCTCTTCTCCATGCTGAACAAACCAAATTCATTCAACTTTTCCTCATTTGTCAAGTTCTCCAATCCTCTAATCATCTTGATACCTTCTGCTACACCTCTCAAATTTTTAAATGTCTCTTTTGAGCTAGAAGGACCAAAATTGGACATAGTATTCCAGAGGAGGCCTAATAATTGCCGAGTGGAATACTATGTCCTTTGGTCTACTGGCTGCAGACTTACTGAGGCAGCCCACAACATCATCTGCCTTCACTGCTGCAAGAACACCAGGCTGGCTTGTGTTCAGCTTGGCATCCACCAGCACTCCTAGGTCCTTTGACCCCACTATTTTGGTTTGACTACATATAATAAAAGTATACAGCAGAAATTCACAAAGCTTCTTGAAGAAAAGGGAGTTGCTTGCTTTATTTTACCCTAAAGCTCAATGACTTCAGCCTTCACCTGCAGTATGGGAGACCTGGGTTCAGTTCTTTCCTTCTTTTGAAGAGTTGGACCTGGGTTGCTCACAACCCTGAGCAGTGCTCTTGGGAGGAGGCTGTAACAAGCCACAACATATTCTGGGATTCTTTCAAACTCCCATGTTGCCACTGTGATATTTTTGTTTAATATGCTTTTGATGTTTCTTAGACTAAGGACTACAGGTGTCATACCTCCTCAGGGTTTATTTGCCATTTGTGCACTCTCTCATCTTCTTGCTTTGGCTCAGAAATGCAAAAGTCCAGAGAAATTTCCCCCAAATGTTGAGAAGATTTTGTGTTGAGAAGTGTTTGCCCAGATCCAGTGTGATCCTTACGACACACTAGGTCTTTGTGTTTGTTTTTTTTTCCTTTGATGTGAATGAACTTGCCTGAAGTTAAGTGATTAGTCATGACTTGAATGGATTCAACCTGGTAGTGCTGGTGACTAAGTGGGGCTACCTGAATTTAATTTTTTTTAAAAGAGGTGCTTCTCATAATATTTTTTTTTCTTTTAAGATGGTGGCACTTGGGTATTTTTATTCTTTTTCTGTAGCTTCATCTATACAATATAGTAACTTGTGGATGGATAAGAAATATACTTGTTTTGTTTTAGAGGAGACAGGAAATATCTAAAAATATTTTCAAGTACCGCAGTTTTGTAAACAAAAGCTACTTGGGCATAATGTTTGATATACTGGGTAATAAAATGTTGATCAATATTCATTGCTACTCTTGTTTTATTTTGTAATCCAAGTGCCAGAATGAAAAAAAAACAACAACCCAACAGAAAACTGAACAAAACCACCACCATTAACACTGGCAGTTTACTTGCACAATAAAAATTGTGCAGTTGACTCCTCTGCATTATGTTGCACTTGCAGATATCAAAGTATGAAACCCAATGATACTTTTAGTTTAGTACGTTAAAGGGAAGTGAGATTTCCATAGTACTTTTTAAAGATAATTTCCAAAAAGTTAGTCATTTAAAAAATTTAAATAAGGATAATTAATTTTAAATTTCTAGTGTAGTATGAAAATGGCACAATTTTCTGTCCATTTCACCAACATCAAAGCAGAGTATGGCACTGATTGGCATTTCCTACAAGCACACAGGGTACAAAGTCTGTTGCAGTGGAGAGCACTGCTTTCCAGGATTTGTCCACAATGTGTGAAGAAAAGAAGCATTGCCATCAATAAATCTAGAATGAGTACTTCTGAACATCATTAGGACAAAAATCTTTTCTAAAGATCTAATCTCAGGAAAATCTCAAGAATATTGTGAAATGGAAATGTCTGCAACAAGCATGAGATAAATCAGTGTTGAACTTTCTGATGCACCAGTGTCAGCCACTGATCACCAGAAACTTGTGGGTACTGCAGTACCCCTCTATTTTGTGGAAACAAATTTTGGCACCAGGCAATATTATGTGAAACATAAAATCAAGCAGTTCATCAGAACAACTTGTTTCCTTAACTGAGTGCTAAAAGGGGAAATTTTAATGGAAAATGGGACTTCTCAAGGAAATCCCGCTGGGTATTCTAAAGGCTACGCTTTAATGAGCACACAAGCAAGTTACCTTGGAGAGGAAAGCTAGCTTAGTAAAAAAGGCACAAAGGTGATAATTAAACATGAAATCAATGTTAAATATGGAAAAGGGGGGCATAAATGGGAATGAAAATTAAATCTACAAAATGTAAATGACTTTTAGAGAAGATAAAGGTAATAAGGAATTAATACTAGCCAGTAGCTGTTAAGACAATAAGGAGGCATTACCAATGTAGGAAAAAAAGAAAACTAAATCAAGTATAGATTTCAGTCTTGCAGGAAAAAACCCAACTAAACAGATCCAATGGCTGGAAATCAAAGCTTGAAAACTTCAATCACTATAAAGATGCAGTGAGGGTGATTACACATAGCAATAATTTCTCGGCATAGGTAGGTGGTAAGCTTGCCATTGCTAGGAATTTAATCCAATTGGATACCCTTTAATCTGACTCTGGGAAAAGGCTTGTGAGCATCTCAGTAGATGGCCATGGAGGTTGCTTCTTTGGTACAATCTGTACATCTGCAAATTTATATTTACTCTTTGTCACTCCCTTCTTTTTTAAACTATTGAGGAGAACAGAGAGATCTCATTGCTCTTAACATGTTCGACACACTCAACTCTACATTAGGACAACGGCTAAAAAAAGTCTCATCCTTCAGGGTACAGCTGGCTGCATACAGAAGGCAAAAGGCTGATTCCCTAGATTAATTCTGGATTTTTAAATTTCATTTCTCTCTGAAGCTTTAGGGACAGGCATGGCTGGTTATAAAACTTAGGAGAGATTGGGCCAGTTCTCTGCAGTGAAGTCCCCTTTTTTAGATAACTGCTATCTTCCAGCTTTCTGGGTGATCAGATGGTTTCCTTCCTAAGTCAGAGCAGCAAGGATTTTGAGGTCTTTTTGCTTTCCTCTTCATTATGGCATCCAGGCATATCTGAGATCATAATTATGATCATTTGGGCATATCTTATATAATCAACTCACTATCATTCCTGGAGCCTGGGGCAGAGGCATCACAGTTGTCTTTGGCATTCATGTTAGCTTAATTTCTTCAAGATCTTTCTTTTTTTTTTTTTTTTTTTTTGCATAACCCAGCTCACTGGGGAAAGCAGTGGTAAACCAGTGAAGTGTTATGTCACATGAAAGATAGCAGGTTGCCTGTTTTGGTTTAAAATCTACTGATTGATAAAAATCCTGCCGGTTTAATTATGCTGCATTAAGAGTTATAGGTGATAAAATCTGTTTCTTTTTTCAGAATGGACTGATGACAGTTGTGATGCTTGATAGAGTTGTAGAGCTGCCATGCAGGCTGCTCAACTGCATCTTTGCTGGCTGCATGCAGCAGCTAACAAAGGGTTTGTTGTGCTTGCAGCAGCATTGCCTCAGAGCCCAGCTTTCCTTCTGCAGCCTTCCCCACCTTTTGTTTAAAAATCTGCCCCTCCAAAGCAAAAATAGGAAACCTTACTAATATTGCAGTACCAGAGAGGGAAGATGCAATAACTTTTCTTATTATTTTAGTTCTGTTGAATTGGAAATGGCAGTGAGTGGAAAGAGGGATGTCAGGAGTTATTGGAAGCCAGGCTAAGATGATTTACCATCATCTTCTAAGACTGAAACAGGTCTGCTAGGGTTCTACCTGGTGGCCACACTGGCAGGTAGCTGTGGTCTTACACTGCTCTGTTGCTCACGTGTGAATGTACTTGTGTGCTTCATGATGATCCTCCTTTCTGTATGGGAAGCTGAGGCTGTCAACAGACATTACCATCTTGTGAAACTGTAAAGAGACTTGCTGTTTTATCAGCATCAGTGTGTTTTCTTCAGCATGTGAAGAAAAGGATGCTTCCATCTTATGGGAGCCCTTATGTATTTTTTTTTTGTGGGTCTAATGGAGTGACAAGTTTTTCAATTACTACTTGTTGTTTGCAAGTGGAACTGACATGTGCTTATGTAAATAATCATATTGGCTTATTGTGTAAGTCATCTTACATATCATCTGTCATATGGTTTATCATATGTTATTGTTTTGCATCGCATATAACATTAGTTCATGATATATATATATATGTGTAATCATGGTCTTATCACAATGTACCCTTCATCTAACGGGTGACTGAATAGCTATCTGTAGCTCTTCATGCTTGTACAGGGGTTTGTACATAGGAGCTATAAGCAAAGGTAAGTCCAGCTGGAAGTTTGGAGATAAATGGATTGAAAGAGATGAAGGGAAAAACCCTAGAGATCCAGATTATTCCTTGAATGGCAGAACTAATGAGGACTGATTTGCTCTGGCTTTTTATCTTCTGAGGTACCAGGCACTCATGTTTATCACACTGAAGTGCCCTTTACCATGGTAGCTTCCAATCTCTCTGTATCTTCTTCATAGTGAGATGCCTCAATAACCCTTAGCTCTTCTGCCATGATGTTGCTCTTAGTTATTCAATGGCTTTTAGCTACCATCCGCTTGGCCTAATGAGTAGGAATGACCCAGCAGATGCTGTTCTGGAGATGCATGCTTACAAGGTGGCCAACCTGTACATGTCCAGCATGGTCAGCAGCTGCTGCCAGCTGAACCTAATCAACTACCCTTCTCTTACACTGGCAACAAAATTAATGACTTTGGGTGCTGCCTTCCATGACGAGCTGAATGTTTTACAGGTCTGTTGTAAAATCTTACTATTCTAAAAATGACTACACTGTTCAGTTCAGTTGAAGCTGAACAGGCATGACAGAGAGACAGTGTGATTCACGCAAACTTCATTTCCTCAGGAAGCCAAGTTAAAAAAAAAATCTACCTAGGAGAGTTTTCAGCCAACATTTGAAAAGCTTGCCATTAATTATCAAAACGAAGATGCAGAGTTTGCTAACACATTGTTGATTCAAACCATCAGAATCAATCTCTCAATAAATAGACCTACTGAAAAAAATACATAAACCACATCAGACTTGTGTGCTGCATGATGTTCCTTTTTAGCTTTTGCATCTGGCCTTGTCACAATAGTTTCCAACCTAAAAATCACCCTTCTTTACCAAAACTCTACAGGATACACAGAGTTTAAAAGGAGCATTTTATTCCTAAGGTGTCAGAGAACCTCTGTCTTTGAGGTTGTTTATTTAGAGTGAATAAATTGAACTAGGTCAGCCTGAATTAGGGTGAAGTTCTTCGGAAAGCCTGTGTTCCTGGCTCTCATGGGGCTCAGCATCTCTGAAAGACTGCTATTCTGCAAAGTCTCCTGCCAACCCTTCCTTTTGGCTTTTGTTGCTCACAGAGCTTCTGCCTTGTGACAGACATATCTAAACATGCTTTGCAGAACAGTTTTGGATTCACTGATGCAAAAAGATGAAGAAATAAAATATGCATTCCTTGTATTGCTGTTGCTACTGCTATAAAGTCAGTATTTTAATGGTTTAAAGTTTTGGGAAAAGGGTTTTTTTATTTATTCTTAGAACCAGCCTTCTGGTGTTTATTCACTTGCTGTGGACCTTCTGAAGGGCAGTCAGGACCTACAGCTTTCACAAATCATCCCTTGTATTTTGGGTTAATCCAGACCTTCCTGCACTTTATTTGGTTGTTGTAAATGCAGTTTATAATTTACACAGATTGTGGTTTATCTGCCCTGTGACTAGGAAATGTTAAAAGAAAGCATTCAGTCACAGTTTATGCATCTGGTGATGCAGACTGGGATTTTTAAAAGAACTCAGAAGAATTAGGCATTCAAATTTCATTAAAATGCTGTGGAAGTGAAGCATATAAATTCTATTAAAAAGCTCAGTCATTATCAATAACTCCTGTTTTTTTCTCCAGTTTAATTTGTGCGTAAGCTTGCTTAGGGCACAGAAGTGGACAGGGCTGGTTTTGCGCACCTTGCCTTCTCATTACTGTTGAGGTGTAACCTTGCCTTAGAGACTGAGCATGCAGCAGCACTCTCACCTCTTCCTTTTTTAGCTGCAGCCTCATGTACCCACCTAACTACTGATTTTATAATTAAAACCTTATTTTCATAACCACAGAAATGAATGTAAGTATCTGGTCAATAAAACTATTGACATAAATAGTTTGGTGAATATGATGTTGAAAACATATTTTCCCTGTATATATCACATCCTAGGAATGATTTGTACATTTTTATGCTCTGAAATGTTCAGGGAGACAAACCTCAATAAAATTCAATTCAGAAACTAAAATTGTACTGCAGAATGTAAAAGAATTGGATATATTCCTTATAATACAACACAATGTGACTGAAGGTTACATGTAATGTACTGTCAGATTTTAACAGAGGACAAGATCTTCCTCTGTGCAAGAATCAGTAAAGTACAATATGATAAATATAATGAAGAACAAGAGGAGAGATCAACTGATAAACAGTCAGGTGAGGAAGGATAAGAAGGGAACACAGTTTGTTCTGAAGTCAGAAGGGATTGCTGCAGCAGCATAGAATATGCTTGCTGGAGGAAGGAGTTAATAATTGTGCCAGCAATGTTCAGCCCCTATTTATTGCAAGAGAGAATTAATGGCTTTCCTGCCTGATGCTGAAAATAGAAGCCAAATTTAAGTTGTTTCTTGAAGGCAGACATAATTAGATCATGAAACTTCTGGCTTTTGGGTCTAAATAATAGGATGAGAATGGCCACACTAAATCAGAACAGGGTACTGTCTCCTAACTTTGTCTTAGGGGCGATAAAAAGACAAGCACAGAGTGAAACTTGCCCTAATTTCCAGCTGTGTGCAATGCACATACTTTGCTAGTTGGAGATTTAAGTGCATTATATATTTATTATCCCATGCTGAATCCTTTCTCTGTAGATTATTCTAATTATTTATTAAAACCCCTTATATTTTTGTTAGCCTCAAAGTTCTTGTAGCAATAAACTATACAGTGTAGCTGTGAAATGTTTGGAAAAAATATCTCTGTTTTATTTAAACTGTGATATTTGGTGCCTGCTGAGTCTTATGATATGAGAAATGGTGAACAATTGTTCCTTACTTACTATCTATGCTATTCTCAGTTTTACATACAGTTATTTCCTCTTAGTCTGCTCTTTTCCAAGTTAAGAAGTGCTTTCATACATCCTCGTACAGTTATAGTAGTATACGTCTATTCATCTGTGTTGTCCAGCAAATGCCATTCCTACATCTAATAAACCTTTGGACATGGACCAGTCAGACTTAGGTGAAATATTTAGTATGTGGAGATATGCAGTCTGGGTTTATACAGTGGTATAAGATTTCGTTTTTGAATTTTGATTTGTAACATTTAATTTGCATTTTCTGTCTGCCAGCAAGTGCTAGATGTTTTCAGAGAGGTCTCAATAAGAAGTCTGAGATTCTTCCTGAAGTGGTAATAAATAAATTATTTATTGTTTATCACTGTGTATATGCAGCTAGGTTTTGTTTTTCTCATGTGTATTAGTTTGCATCTGTTGATATTAAATTATGTCTACATTTTTGTTGCTGAATCGCTCAGTGTTCAGTATGACAGCTTTTGAAGTATTGACTCTTCTGCGTAACTTGCATCATCAGGGAACTTTGCCATCTCATTATTAATTCCCTTTTCCAGATCATTTATGAATATACTGGAAAGAACAAGTTCAAGTACAGATATCCAATCGTTTCACTCCCATGGTGAAAACAATTTTTCATTATGCTCCAACACATCATTAATCTGCTAGAGAATTTTCATCCTTCTGATAACTTAGTTTCTTTAAGAGCCTTCAGAGAGAGATCTTGTCAAAACACTTTGACTTCTGGAAATCCTAGAACATTATAGCAATCTGCATTCCCAAGCTGGCTGACTTCTTTGAAGAACTATTAATATCATCGATTTCATCAACCAAGAGTAAATTGAAAAGCCCAAATTTAGTTAGGTTTCTCCTTCTGCAAATATTACTTTATTTGTATACTAAAAATATCTACAAGTACTTTCATTATTAGTACCAAAGCTTCTAGCAGTTAGTGACAATTTCTGCAGAAAAGTTATTACTATGCTGCCAGAAGACTCCAGAGTGAGGTACAGGTTTTCATTGACCCCAAATGGAGCATGGTTTCTTTGTGATAGAAGTTTCCTATTTATTTTCCGTAAATGACACATCCCTGAAGCAACAGTGAGGGAATGAAAGTTACATTTTATCACAGTAGCATTTGCAGAAAAGTGAACCGCTGAAGTCCCTATTCATAATGAAACTTGGGCCAGCCATGGGTTCCTAAAAAGCTTACCTGCAGGTGCTTAATTTTTTTTTATTTAAAAATTTATATCTGGGCTTTATGAACTTCTGATTAAAATTTTAAAATAAATTAAGGGTGAGAGGATTAGATGGGGAATTGGAAATGAACCATGGTATCTTTTGCCTCTAGCTCAGCATTTTGAAGGGAACCCAAATGAGATGTGACAAAGTGCAGTGCGCTCTTTTCTTTTTGCTGACCTATGTGTAAGTGGAGTTTGGTCTCTGCCAAGTTCTTTTTGTGTGAATGGCAACATCACTAGCCCTGCTACTGTAATTAGCACTAATTAGGCCTTTATTGGAATTTAAAATAAATAGGCCATCCATGATTTAGATATCACAGAGACTAAATTATTCACTTAGATGATCCACCCAGACCAGATGAACAGCCTGCTCCCCCCTAGGCCTCCCTTTTCCACCATTTGACAGAAGTTACAAAGATAGGTTTTAAGTGGCTGATATGTCCAGCTTTCACATTGCACCCTTTCTGAAATTCAAACTATAAAATCCCATTGGAGGACAATTCCTGAGTGTGAGTTGAATGAAGCTGTGTTTCAGTCTGTTATGGGTCTTGGTTGCTGTCGGACAATTCCTTCCTGGCCTCTTTGGAGATGTGAACAACTTCAGAAGAATTCCTCATCAGTAAAAGTTCAGAGAGTTGCTCTCACTTCTTTAACCCTCAGTCTAAAATTCACATTGCTGCTTCTCAAGATAATACAGTAAATCCAGGTTGGCCCTTACTTACCATGACTCTGATGCTGTTTCTGCTACTTATTGCACTGTCTTGCTCTCAGTATATCTTCAGACCTGTAAGTACTGTTGAATTTTGTCTCCTGGTCTTCCTTTGCTTCTGTAAGATATCATGCACTAATAGACGTCCTGGGAGAGGAAAAGAAAGTCCACAAGAAAGTCCACTTTTTTTGAGAAACATGGAATGCAACTTAGCATTGGTGTGTGTGCAGTCTATGAGTGGTGATGACCACCCTACCCCTTTCTCTTTGCTTGACTGAAACCCCCACTGGTTCTTTTCCCAGAATGCCTACTGGGTTTTCTGTTGTTGCCTCTGTCTGAACTTTTCTCTGTTCCTTGTAGAGTAAAGGAAGGCTTAGCAGCTGGAAAAGGACCAGTCTTTCAACCACACTGCTTGCCAGTGATTGCCAGGTCATCAGAGACTGTGGTGGTCTGGTAAGCCTGATCCTGCTGCAATTCAGAGCACAAAACAATATACAGTGCGTACAAGGTATTCTGGTCAAAGTATGATGGAAGAGGAATCTGTTAATGCTCTTCTGGGGTGGTGGTCATTACCCAAATGGCCTTTACATTGTGGTTATGGGAAAAATATTGATGGCCTTCATGTCTGTCGCATTGTTTCATTTCAAAAGCAATTAGTGTTGGCACTACAGCTAATGACATGTAATGGGCTACTGCAGCACTTGGAAAATCCTACATGTTATGCCAGCATCATGCAGGTCTTCAGTCTTGAAACACAGATGCATGCCTTCAAACAACATAAACAGTAGATGTTATTGTGGAAGGAAAGAGAAACAGTGTGAATCTGCTTTTCCTGTTTTTGTCACAAATTACTGACTATTTAGGTCTTTAATCAAAGTAATTATTTGAATTTAGTTTTAGAACAGCAAAAACCTTCAGGCTCTTTCAATGCAAGAAAAACCTTAAGCTGTTCATGCAGTTCATGAAACACCTAGAATCTCAGCAACCATGTATGACTGGCCTCTTGTTTCCCATGCGAGATCAGCATTTTCTTGTAGAGAGAGTTCATGTCATCATGATGCACTCTGTGGAGGTGACTCATTTGTGCATTTTGGAGTTCAGACAAAGCCTGCTAGCAGTCTTTTCTCTGTTACCTTCCACATGTTTTTCCTGCAATCATAACAGTGTGATTCTGCCTGCTATCTGCAAGTGAATCAGCTTCTCATCTACACCTTCCTCGCACATAAAGAGGCTTGTAAGTGTGTCAGGCTGTGTGGCTGAGAAAGTTAGATTACATGCTAGCTGAAAACTATCACTAATTGTTCCAAAATGACCTTGCTTGATGAACAAATAGTTGTTCGGTTTTTTTGTGCTGCTCCAACTGTTTGACAACTTCTGCAGCTTGTAAATGTGGGTATAATTACCCAGGGCTGAAGATGCCCAATAATGAAGAAGTAGTCCTTCTGTATGGAAGAAACAATGCTGGTATGGCTATGCTTAAATCAGCATAACTACAATACACAAACTCACATGTACCATTTTATCTGTCTTGGTATTGTTAATATAGACAGTGGAACATTTGTCTCTATAAAGCCTTAGAGCAGAGAAATGCTCAATATGTTCTCCCATTTGCAAAAGTATCTGTTACTTTAGGAAGACTATGACTGTCTTGACAACGTGAAACTTTGCTCAAACTTGTTCAGTTTAATTCTGTCTATGTAGTCAGACATGAAATTGAGTTACAGTTGTTGAATGTGTTACCACATATCAGTGGAGACACATCTGCTTGCAGTCTAGTAGTCTATCACCAACACAAAGCAGAAACCATTACGTCAATTGACTCACTTTCATAGAACCAAAGGATCATAGAATGGTCTGAGTTAGAAAGAACCTTAAAGATCATACAGTTCCAAAACCCTTGCCATGGACAGGGACACCATCCGCTAGACCAGGTTGCTCAAAGCCCTGTCCAATCTGGCCTTGAGCACTTCCAGGGATGGGACATCCACAGCCTCTCTGGGCAGCCTGCTCCAGAGTGTCACCATGCTCACTGTGAAGAACTTATTCTTTACATATAATTTTCATCTACCCTCTTTCAGTTTAAAGCCAATGCCTCTTGTCATGCCACTAAATGTCTTTCTAAAAAGTCCCTTTCCAGATTTCTTGTAGACCCCTTTTTGGCACTGGAAGGCTGCAATAAGGTCCCTCCAGAGCCTTTTCTTCTCCAGACTGAATAACCCAAACTCTTTCAGCCTTTCTTCACAGGAGAAGTGTTCAAGTCCTCTGAACATTTTTTGTGGCCCTACTCTGGACTCACTCCAACATGTCCTTGTCCTTCTTATGTTGGGGGCCTCAGAGCTGAATACAGTAGTCCAGATGGGATCTCACTAGAGCAGAGTAGAGGGGGAGAATCACTTCCCTTGACTTGATGTCATGTTTCTTTTGATGCAGCCCAGGATATGGTTGGCTTTCTGAGGCACAAGCACACCTTGCTGGATCATGTTGATCTTTTTGCTAGCCAACATCCTCAAATCCTTTTCCTTAGGGTTGCTCTTAATCCATTCTTTGCTCAGCCTGTATATGTGCTTGGGATTGCCCTGACCCCTGTGCAGGACCTTGACCTTGGCTTTGTTGAACTTCATGGGGTTCTCACAGACCCACGTCTCAAACCTGTTGAGATATCTCTGGATGGCATCCCTTCTCTCCAGTGAGTGAGCACACAACTTGGAGCTTGGTGTTGGCATACTTCCTGAGGGTGCACTTGATCCCAGTGTCCATGTTGCTGACAAAGATGCTAAATAGCACCAGTCCCATCACCACCCCCTGAGAAATGCCAGTTGTCATTGATCTCCACCGGGACATTGAGCCATTGACTGTTATTCTTTGAGTGTGACTATCCAGCCAGATGGAATTTTGCAGAAGTTTAAAAGATTATTTTTTCCTCATGTTTGCCCACAGTCTGTATCTATGTTCATCTCAAAACTAAGAGGTTATTAAGTAGGAGTAAGTTGATCTTGTGATCGTCTCCAAATTAGAATTTTGAAATAATTTAATGAGTTCTGTTTTAAGTAGGTGATTTAGGAGTGAAAACGTATATAAAAATGATTATGCCCTATATGCTGATTAAATAAGACCCTTAGTGACTGCATTTGACTTGCTTTTGTACTGATGGCTGGATATTTTCAGACATAGCTTAGAATTCATGATTTCCATTTGAAATGATTTCAGGTAAGCTTAAGGAGCTTTTTCCCATTTATCCTTGGAATTTCATATGTGTGCTCAAGAAAATGACATGATTTTTTTACTTCAGACAATTTTACCTTCATAGTGAATCTTCTTTTTTATTTTTCTCAGATGTACAGACATGTAAAGAAGCCCCTTTGGAAAGCCAAGCCACAAAACTATGGGACAGTCAGCTATGTTTGGGTTTGATTCTTAACAAAATCTCGCTCTTTGTGAGATGATAGAAGAATTACTATACAAATGTTAAACTGATATCTCATCTCTTGTTGACAATTATGCTTACCATCAATTGTAATGCCTGAAAGTGTTGTGAGAAACTCAACAAACCAAGACCTGACTACACACCATCAGGTAATGCCTTTGTGGCAGCATGTGGAAGAAAAAGAGGCTTCTGCTCTTTCAGAATTAAGAAAGATTGTGGTCATATTAAAGTTTATGTTAGCTTCATTTTAGCTTATACTGAAGACCAGTGTAATTTGCAAGAGAAATTTGAACGTAGATATTATCAGCATTTTTTTCACACTTTTTCATTGTGAAACAGAACCATTGAATATAATGAGAAGGAAGTTAAGAAACTCCCTCTCAGGACACTGTGCGTTTCTTACATATTGCCACACCCTGTCAGCAATAAACAGATCTCTCAACTGCAGCTCGTCTGGGTTTCTTGAAATATTGTGCTACAAGCACCTGGCCAAATTCAAATAAATGTTCACAGTTGCTGCTTGGATCCAAAACCTCCTGAAATCACAATTCTATCATTGCTTCTTTAGCTTAGTAGAAGAGTCTATCTCCTAATTTTGAGAGCTGTTGGTTTTTTTTTCTATAAGAAGAGGAGAGAGGAGAAAAAGGAGAAATGAATAACAGCTGTAAATGTTGGGGTATTACCTCTAAAGCTGACTTACGATGGCAGCAGAAATTTCCTTATACTGCAGTCCTTGGGAGGAGCAACATTAGGGGGTAAGAACACTTCCATAGTTATGCTCCCTGCTGTTTGATCTCTTCTTTATGCCACGAGCAAAAGCACCAGTCTTCTTTTCAAACAAGACAGACCTTGAGACTAATGTCTCATTGACCTCTAAATAACCTGTCAGTAGTAACTTACTTCTGGTTTACCTGAATTGGATTAGGACAGACAAGATGGAGGAGGTAGGATGCTTTGCTTGAAACCTGACTCCTATGAAGTCAGTTTGCCAGTACATTGTTGAAGAGTTTTACCAAGTTGGTTTTTATCTTAATCTTTATTCAGCATTTATTTGCATAATTCATTCCTTGCTGTAAATTTTACTCCATGGTGACTGCGTTGCCTTTTTAACTGTGCTATGAATGAAGCAAGCCTAAGAATTATTCTTTGCATTTTTTCTGTGTATAATCTTGTTTATAGATAGGGATGGGCCCAAATGCCTACCTTTTGATAAGTAAAGAATAAAACAGTTAAATTCCATCAGACCTGTCAGAGTCAATCTAAGGGAACAAGTTATTTTTAGTCCTACTTACTTTTTGGATAAAAGCTGCTTCAAGGGAAAAAGTTCAACATATAAGTGAAATTAAGCCCTTCACAATCCCTAGTCTGCCTTGTAATACATAAATTAATGGATCGTGAAAAGACCATAAAAGAGTTTTATCCATCAGAAATAATACCTTTGTGTGTGCAATGCCTATATCCCAAAAAACCTTGTGTTGAATTTGCCTATCTAGGAGCCTTCTGAGAATGGATGAAAGGACCATAAAATAAGTTTATGTTGTTCAGTGCCCAAGTGTTATAAATGACTAACACACTGTGAGCAAAACAGTAAATCTAATCTTTTGCAACATTTATATTTAACTCATAAAATCTACTTCTGAGTTTGTTGATATTAGACTTTTGTTTTAGATGCTGCATGCCATATATCTGAATTACTTAGACCTCTGAGTAAAGCTGATTTTTCTTTCTGGAAGCAAGCATATAATTTCCAAGGTGACAAGAAATCTCCCACAGAAATTGTAGACTAATAGAATTAAGCAAATGTTTGCTGTTCAGACTAGGTTTACCACCACAGTATCTGAAAACCTTATCATGAAGGTAATAAGCAAAGCATGACTACTCATCTCTCTCTTTTTTTTCCATCCACTCAACAGAGGAAGAAATGTACATATTAGAATAATGTGGTTTGTTTGGGTGATTATTTTCCAATAACATGTACTGTGATATACAAATGTCATATAACTGGCTCTATATTTTGGCATTCACTACCAGTTGGTTTGACCTTTACAGCCCTAGCTTGCTGGCAGCTCAATGCAGAAGCTGTTTTTCCCTCCCTATATAAAGTATGTTCAACCACAAGTCTTTTAATTTGGTGAGTAGAAGCACCACAACTTTGAAGCTTGAATTTCCTTCACCAAGACAGAAAAAATCTGAGCTAGTTGATTGCCAGGGGAAAGTTAGATTGTTGACTGTTATAACGATTTTTAGGAGATGAGCTGTTATGTGTGCTCCATCTGAAAACAGGGTGGGTTTGTTTCATTAGTATAAACTTTGCCATGCGGTATGGAAACAATGAATTGTGGCATCTTGCTCTAAGAACTGTAATTTTATGGCATAGGTGCCAAGAGCACCAGTTGTTGTACTTGGGCTTTGTATAAATCTAAAGAATAAAACTTAAGCACTCTATTTATGAGTAGATTTAAAGATCCTATGTGGTTGTGTTAGTTAAATGTAATGTCATGTCTGGATGCATATTCACAGCATCATTTATTAGTTTGTTATTAGTTTGTAATTACTACATAACACATCCCCTTCAACTCTGTAGCAGTAAATGATTATTTCTCTTACTTTATCCCAAAAGGCAAAGGTAGCTTTTGTCATTCTTCAATTGTACACTTACGTACATAATTGAATAAAATACTGTACATTTCTGGCTATTCTATGTAGTGTCATGCAGAACTTAAGACACATTCACAAATCTGGAATCTCAGTCAAAATACTTTACAAGTATCTTGTGTAAAATCTTCCCATAGCCACATGAGAAATTCACTCATGAAAACCTTGAACAGCCATATGGCAGATTACTCCAGTAAGCTTTCAGTTCACAGCAACACAAAGTTTACCTCCAAAAGTTAGGTCAGTATCTTCTGAAGGAAGGGAAGAGAGTTCTAGCTTGTTTTTGAACAGACTAGCCCCAGTCTCACTTAGGTCTTGGAGCTGTGTGGTACTGTTAACATTCTCTCTAAAAGCTGAAGATAGACATAATTTGAACCTTATGTTTCTGCCACTTGACACATGCTTCTGTGACAGTCCTTAGCATTCTTGGAAGGGAAGGAAAAGGCAGTGGTCATATCTTAGTGACCATTCCCACCCATCTCACTAGCTAGCAGTGCTGTTCATATTTACTGCCACATATTGATAATGTTATAGCCAAAATCCTGTTCACATCTACAGAGCTGTAGGTTGTTATATCCCTATCTGAGGTAATATCATCCCAGCTTTCTTCCTAGTGATGCATTTGCACCTTCGGTGCAAGGCTTGGGAATAGAAACAAAGTTAGGGCTTTGTTTTACCTGTTGAACATGTGTAATATATACACATTGAAGTGATTTAGGTAAAATACAAAATGACTGAAGTGTCTGCCAAAATCCAAAGTAGAAATGAATATCTGAAGTTTTACACATTCAAGCATCCCCTGTTCCTCAGTTTTTGGTACTTAGTTTGCTTGGCAGCTTCTGGAAGAATCAGAGAGAGTGAAAACTAAAATCCATGGGGCCATTTCAGTTATCATCTGCTGAGCACTGGAAATGTCAAAGCAACCTTGACTGATCTCAAAACAACTTCTCAACCTGAGAGGAAATGACTGTGAACTTTGTATGAGTTTAAACATACTCTAGTGATAGTATTGCAATTTGGAGGACAGCCAAAGTCACAGAGAAGAACAGGAGGCACCGATTGATCAGAGAAGAGTTGTATAAATAATGCATATTACATGTGCCTGGGTGGTGACAGTGTTTTATGAGCCCACGACAGGAAAACTAGTTAGCTGGGTGGACCAGGAGCTACATAAGAAAAAATAAGGTAGCTGGGGCAAATTAAAGTCATGGAGTTTCTCACATTTACCCACTAAACCAATCTAAATAAACTCCCAGCAGCAAAACGGTTAATGAAAATACTACAACAACAAGTTTCAGGTTGACTTGCTAAAGACACCTCTGGCAAACAAGGTAGTTGCAGTAATCATTTAAAGTATCTCCACACGTTGGTGTTTGCACAGAAGAGGACAGGACTCTTGGGGTGGGGCAGTTATGATAGATTGTTCCCCTGCAAAGAATCTCAACAAAAGATTTTAGCCTGGCAATATGGACAGGAGTATCATCCTTATTCTTTACCCCAATGCAGCAAGCCATGTATCTCCTCTTTCAGGTGACAGACAGGTGTCTAGCAGGCAGATCCTACTGTGTGAAAAAGATGGGAGGTGATTGCCTTCATTAATTTGTCTAGTTATCAAGCTCAGTTATTACCCATCACTGGGTCCCAGAGCAAGAAGTGAAAGCTTTGCCAGGGTTCACTGGTCTTCCTGCCAAACTCTCTCCAATGATGCACTCTTAAAAGTGCAAATCATAAAGCTATCAGAGAAAGGACTGTAACATGTACTAGAAATGTGACAATTTACACTTCATAATTAAATTGACAAATTAAAGAAGGGTTGCATTTATAAAATGAAAATGAGGAGTAGAGTGTGGTAAGAGGTAATCTGCCTTTACTAGAAATAAAAGACCTGAAACATTAATTCTTGTGTTTGTACTGGATAAGATCCTGTCCAATGCTTATGACATAATATGTGGGTGTTTGATGAAAATAAGATGATCCGTATTTATTATATGCCACAAAATGTAATGATCATCTGAAAAAATCTTTCCTTTATCATGATTTAAATATAGATTATATCATGCCATGGAAAATATGGAAATAATAGATTTTGTAAACACTGGGTGTGTGCATATATATTATCTTAAAACGCTTACAGCTTATAAGGACATAGAAGAGGAGCTATTTGTTCTCAAGATGACTTTAAAAGTATTAATTTTTTTTAAAGCTCTTTAATAAAATTGGTATGCCCAAAAAAATTTAACTTAGAAAATAAAATTTTTCTAAAACAACTACTAATTCTTTTTGGGCTTCGTTTTTACCTAACTATGCATACTTAGGTGAGAATAGAACTTGCCCTCAGAACTGCTAAAACTATGTGTGTTTTGGATGGTAAATAATTTCTAACAACATCTATCACATTTACATTCCTGATCCATATATATTTGCTCACACATCTGACTGTATTAAAACCAAAAACCACAAAAGAAAGTAAAGGAGTCACAGAGGCAAAATGTTATATATATCTGTAGATATACACTATAAACTTTTGATGTCAGTGTTGGTTGTTTTTTCCCCCTAATGCTTGTATTTTTCATGCTTTGTTTTTCTAACTTGGAGTGCTTTAGATCAGGATCTTGGTATGTGATAGTGGAACAGCTCCATGAAGAGAGATTGGGAGCAATGTTTCTTACACTAGCTGAGAGCCTATGGGGCAGAATGCTCATTTGGGTAATGATATAATATCGCTATCAGGTCTTAAACATCAGAGTCTGCACCACCACACTACTTACTATTAGATCTTTGTGGTCGTTTTGACATTTTCCCGAAATCTATTCTCACCAAGACATTCTCAAGATCTAGTATGATCTTTGACAGCATTTCCAAATGTTTTCTTAAAATACAAAAAAATGAAAAAACTGATTTAACTCTAGGGAGTAATATGTCACACACTCCCATTCTAAACAAGTTTGATAGACTGTAAGTATATATATATCCCATGTCCACCATCATAATTCTGTTATCCAGTTAAAAACTGTGCTTCAAAAAGCATGAAATAAGCTTAAAATAGATGCAAAAATGAAAAAAAAAAAAAATTGAGTCCTTTTCATCTGTTTGGTTTTATTCGTGACCATGCAATTGTATTGCATTTTTAGGCTTTAACTTTTACACCCATGATAGCTTGAAATACACTTGATTTTTGTTAATGAAAGTTTAGATTTTCTTCTGTTCACTTGTCTATACGAATTCTGTCTCAAAGATAGCATTATGACTCATTAGACTATTAAGAGAGGTAGTAATATCACCCAAAAGAAAGTGATACCAAGTGTAGCGATCGCTTGATACTACTTTATCATGGTGTCAGTGGTGAGAAATTCTTCAGTAAAATAGATTCAAATGAGTATTTTTTAATAAAACACAGGTTTTGTATTTTTTTTTAGTATTTATTTTATTGCTGAACTTGAAGTTTTGACTGTGTTGCAAATTTTGATATCACCAGTTCAATGTATATAAATATAAGTGATACCCTGGAAGAAAGCAATCTTAACTCTCCATGTAGAGTGATGGGCTCTGAATTGAATGTTACCACTTAGGAATTATGATGACTAGTTCTTATGAAAGCATCTGTTTAATGCTCAGTAGCAATAAAAATGTAAATTGAATGTTAGGAATTATTAGAAAAGAAATAGAGAACAAAAGAGACTGCTTAAATCCCTACAGAGTTCATGTCCCCTCTGCTTAGAAAGGGTAGTGGAAAACTGGAGGAAGTTTAGAGAAAGGAAATAAAAAGAAGTATGGAAGTAACTTCATACAAAGAGTGACTTGTGAGAGTCTTCAGTTTTGGGGAAAAAGAATAGTGAGACTGATTGTTCCTTACTTCTTTCCAACAAGATCTAGGTGTCTGTGAGCCCAGCATGTAAGCAGTTCAAAACTGCCTTGTGTTTTTCCTTGTGCAGTGTGTATTTAGGTATGGAACTTGTTGGCGGGCGTTATGAATGCTGAGTTAGCACAAGCTAAAAATACACCACCAAAAAAATCCATGGAAGAAGATGCCACTGTGGAGAAATAAATACCAAGACATTGCTGCCAACAGAGGAGATCTGAAACACATCTTTTGGGAAAACCATCCTTATGTGTTTTCATACTCTTCCTGTTGGAGATAGGCTTCTGGGCCTATCAGGTAGAGCTTTGGTCTGAGTATGACTATTTCGATGATACATAGCACTGGAAGAATTTGTCAGTGAAAGAGCAAGGCTGTTTAGATAGTTTGAAGTTTTTACTGGAATCAGCTCATCTGTTCAGATGTTGATGCTTGACATGAACTAAATCTGAAGAACTAAGGGTGAACAAGAGAGGAAAAGAAGAATATCTGCCTCTCAGGGCTATTGCTGCAGGCTGGCTGAACAGGAAACAAACTGGGGGCATGGGCAAGAAAATGATGTGAGTAAACATCACTGCTGGCTTCAAACTCCCTTGTAGCCTGTGGTGGACATGATTTTAGTCCCCTGCTCTTAACTTGATAATCCAGGGCTTTGAAACAGCATGTAAATTGTAATGTCTACCCCACTGTGGTTTGATATGAACTGTGAACAAATCATGTCTTTTACTTGCCAGCTGGTAAGGCAGATATAAGAGAGATGCTTGTTTCTCACACCATTGTGTTTTGACAAGTGAAAAAGGCCAATAGCAGGACCTCAAGGCCAGCAAATGTGCCTTAGCCTCCGATTTATCAGCATAGGTGTAACCAGAGTGTCTTTTTAGTGTATTTTTAGCCCCTTTTACACAGCTGACTTGAGTTTAAGTGTAGACTCTCTTATTTTGCGCAAAAGCAATAAATGTGATTCTGGATTATATTAGAGCAGCCTAAAGAGCTTTCAGTGCCATGCCCCAAGAGCCTTATAGACATCATGTCCAAACATATCACATATATCCAGACTGGTATTACATATAACTACACAGGCAGTTCACTTCAAGTAAGCTGCTGGGCACAATTATATCTACCTTTGCCTAAGTTCAACATTTATGTTTCTTAAGAAACACCAACACTTAATTTTTATTTTTCAAATTTAAACAAAATCTTGGAATTTTAAAATTTACTGACAAACGATGTTTGGGAATTGCTTTACCTGAAGTCATCAAAACAACAATTATCAAAGACTTCACTGAAATTAAACTAGTTTGTTTTGCCTTTATTATTCTGATTTTCAAGTGATAACATATTGGAAATTTCAACTTTTATAGTATATAGTGATTGAAGTGATGCAATCTAAATGAAATTATATAACCTTTCATAAGTAAACCCTAAAAATTGTCTTTAAAATTTTGATGAACTCAATACATTTCTACAAATTGTTGAGTCAGCACTTGCTAATGCAAAGCAGTTCTTCTGGAATTGCTTCAAACAGTTCTTGCAGGATTTAAGACATATAAAATTCCAGCATGTAGAAAAAAGCCCTCCTCCTAAAAAACCCTCTTTTGCTCTAAAAAGCCAAATTATACAAACCAAACAAATGTTTATGTTTTGTGCCTGCATGTCACACTTGAGTGCCTGTGAATATAGTCTAACACATTTGACAGTTCTGCTGGTCTTAGTACTTAATTCTACTTTCCTTCTTTCCTCCTCCCCCCAAATTTTTGCACAATATCTGCTTTCATCTTTACTTATTAATACTGGCTATAATCTGTGTTATATTCCATTCTACACAGCAATGATCATAGGAGTGTTTTGAAGTTAAAATAATTTTCCAGCATTGATTTTATACTCTGCTGTACTGTAATAACTCCTTCATCTTTGTTTTTAAATGCTATTTTGAAAACCACAGATACTCATATTTCATACCTTGCTTGCAAAAGGAACAAAGGCTGAATACTGTTTAGCTCCAAGTGTCAATCAGGACATAACAAGTTAAATAGCAGCCAACACATTGGCAGATGAGTAACACAGAGTGGTTACTAAGCAGTGCCGAGTGCTGTTTGTCCTAGTCTACCTCAGCAGCTTAATGTGTTTACTTATTCATCTGCATCTGTTAGGGTGTAGCCAATGTTAGTAATGGGTAATTTTCCCAGTAGAGCAAGGTTTTGGGGCTCGTCTTACAAATCCATCCAGTCCTGGAAGATATTACTGTGATTAAACTAATTGATTTCCATAGGTGCTAATCATGCAGGCTCTGGCAATGAACAGTGATGAAAACTTCAGTGTGCCGTGTCCTTTAGACGAGTAATGCTTATTGCACTTCACCCAAATTCTCATATCAAGATGAGATTTTTTCCATCCCAATTTGGGTATGTATTTGGCTTTTCTATAGCTGTACCCTACACTGAGCGGATTAACTTTATCAGCCTCAGTTTCCTACTAGGAAATAGCCTGTGGGTAAGTCAGGTTCTCAACACTGTAAGGAGGTGTTACTATTTAACACCTATTACGGGATCTGATTAAGCAAATGGAAATTACCTGACAAGTTATCCTACATGTCTGCTTAAATGCATACTCCAGTGGTAGTATTTATTGTGCCCTAACTGGTAGAGCTGGCCATGGAGGTAGCAGCTTGCTGTTTCATGATGTGGCTTTTATTGACGTTGGTTTAAATGCAGAGCCTCACTCATCCCCTCTTTGTGTTACTAGCAAAGAGCAGGAGAGCAAAGGCTGCAAAGGGAATCACAGCAGCCAGGGAAGTAAGGGGCTTTCCTCCCTTGCCATCTTCCACGCATCAAACCACCTGGAGCTTGACAGCCTGGCTCCTGTGTCTTATATGCTGACTATGACTTTATTTATTTAAAAGATTTAGCCTGAGTTGGGGGTTGCACACGGGGGTGTGTGAGGGAACAGGTCCACCAGACACGCTTTATCTTGGGAAAATGCTCAAGAGCATAATGTATCATTGCTGCTCCCTCTCATTTGGAATAGCCTTTATTTCACTGCAGCGTTCATTGCAGTCCGTGCCTGATTAAATTTCCATGATTTATATATCTGCAGCACATTGAGTCCATAATTAAGACAACAGGGGACAGAGACCTTCACATGTCAGATGAGAGATGTGTGAGAGAATACAACTTAAAACTGAGACAGTATTGATCAGTGTATTGGGTGGCAGTCTCTGCATAGTAGCACCTTCTTACATCTTTTTTAGCCACATTGGAAGAAGAGGGGATTAAGGCGAGCTCTGCAGTAACTTGAATTTGATTCCTTTACTGAA
The DNA here is from genome assembly GCA_013396975.1 of Bucco capensis. NCBI lineage: Eukaryota > Metazoa > Chordata > Aves > Piciformes > Bucconidae > Bucco > Bucco capensis. The sequence continues at coordinate 460,333 of VWZO01001380.1, forward strand.
TTACAGAGAGATGTTAAACAAGAGTCTGTTGGGAGAAAGATGATTGAAATATAGGTGCTTGTGGTGGAGGCTGGTATTGTAGATCTGGAAAAAGAAAATGGGGCCATGGTGAGGACCTGCTAGCACCTCCATAAAAAACTGGAGGAGGATAGGCTGACTGACCCAGTTAGGGGAGAGGAAGGAGACAATAATCAAGCCAGGTAAGTGAGGGCAATATTGCAAGATGAACAAGGCAGTTAATTGTCTTGAGCACAGATGACAGATCATGGAGGATGAGGAAATAGCAATACTTAGTTTTGGCTGAACACAGTTCTAGAGAGAATAATTTGAAAGTGATGAGAGCAGGAATCTAATCTTTTACATATAATCAATGCATACCAGCTTGCAAGTAAAATACATACATATCTATAAGGTGGATTTGTACACAATACATACACCATCAACACACTCTGTAACTTTGGGATAAATCAAAGAAAGAATTTAGGAATATACAATTTGGGTACCTACAACAGAGCAAGGAACAAGTTTACAAAGTAGCCATACACTGTCTAACAGCAGCATCAACTGAGTCAGTCCCAGTCCCACAGTAGTGGACATCTTAGTTTCCTCTCCTGCTTGCAGAGGCTGGCCATGAAATCAGAAATCCCTTATTCCTGATCTGTTAGCAGTCTTAACAGTGAGACTTACATGTGATCCTATTCCCATCAGATAGAGAGAACAACACTGCTTCAAAACAAATGAAGATACCAAACAGAGATGTAAAAATTAAGTTAAAATAAGTTCAAGATGAGTACTTCCTTTCAGCAGTTGAGGAGGAATTCAGAAAGACCAGAGAGCTGTCTGGTGAGAAATGGGAAGATTGCCTCTGAGTTTTAGGAAGGGGAAAATCTCCAAAGTGAGAGTGAGCTGTTGCATTAGGGAAAGCACAGTATGGCTTTCCTCCCCAACTCCAGTGTTTTGTGAACTGGATTGCACACCTTTGGGTACAAAGAGACAAGCAGTTTGGCCATGATGGACTCCATGGCTGGAGCAGTTCATGGCCGCTTTGTTGCCTGTTGAGGGCAAATGATCCTGTTGAGTTTTGCGTGCCGGGGAGGCTTCTCCTGCTGGGTACAGGGAAAGCACAAACCTCCCCCATGGCCAGGTTGTGGTACCATGTGTCCTATGCAGCCCTAGAGGTCAGATGGCCAGACTCATTGGCACAGTGTGAGTGACAGCTGCCCTAGGCACCAGGACATCCACAGAAGGAAACAGGCACCCATCACATTGTTATAGTAAGTTATGGGCCCCAACACCCCTCGTGACACAAATGCCTTTTGTGCCAGAGCTCAGTAACACCAGCTCAGATGTCCCCAGTGCATCTGTGATGACACCACGATCTTAGATTAGTACAATTGGGTTTGATTTTGCTGTCCTGGGGTGTTTCTCCCCTCTGCCCCAAGCAGGCAAGAAGCAGGAGCTAGAAACATCACAGCTGTTGGTGTCCTGTCTTCCCTCCATCCTCACTGCAGGACAGGGTGACCATGGCTTTTAGGGTGCTGAGAGGCTAAGCATCTTTGTGTAGGGCTTTGGAAAGTGCAGCAATGTAAGGGATGAAAGGGCAGCAGAGACAACAGCTCCTTGGGGCAAGGCTTTCCAGTGGCTAAGTCCTCTGAGTTACTGGGGACAACGGACATGGCAGAGAGATGGTGGCCATTTTCCCCTCCTGTTGAGTAGAGCATGGAAAGGGTGACAAGTTCCCTCCCTGCTGATCTGCTCATGGATACCCTTCCCAACAGTACAGCCTTCCTTATTCATTACCATCTTCTTACCTCCACACCTGTTTGATATTGCATATTCAATTTTGGAAATACTGTTCTTTTTGTCCCCTTTTACACCATCTGTTGACACAATCCCGTGTGTGTGTGTGTCTCTGTAAGATCCAGCTGGCACACACAGGAGGCAAACACATTCACATCTCCCGAAATTGCTGATTCAAGGAGGGGGGGGGGCAGGGAGTGGGGGTTGGGTGTGTGACTCAAAGGACCCTCACCCCGATAGCGCCGCAGCTGAGAAGCCTCTCCTTGCCCTCGATGATAGTGCCAGGCGTTATCAATGCACAGCCATCCTTTCAGCCCCGCCTGCCCTCCCCACGGCCCCGACGTGCCTGTTGTAATCGGGGGAACAATGGCAGAGGCAGAGTGCCCGGCACAAAGACAACAGCTGCACTCCCGGGTCAGCCTTCGCAGCCTCCCCACACAATGGCGATGTGTAACCCCATCCCACCGCCCGCCTCAGAATAATTTATTTATAGATGCAATATCTTTCTCTCTGTCTCTCTCCGGCCTATTTAAGAATGTCTTTTCATAAATGCATGGAAATTGAAATTATTCTCTGCTTTTCCCCCCAAAAGATTAAGGTATCTGCTCTGTACAGATAAATAGCATCATTTTGGATGGGAAAAGGGAGAAGAGCCATTGAAATATATGTAATAAAAGACAGGGAGAAGTTGATTCATTGTGATGTGTGCATTTTTTAAAATTAAGTATATTTCATTACTACTGTCTTTGCAATAATAGGCACAGGTTTAAAAATAGGAAAGAAATATTGAAGTAAGGGGGGAAAAAAGCCCTCCTAGGCAATGAATGCCAGCCTTTCCTCTGTGAGAGATGACTGGTTACCTTTTTGGTAATAAAACCTCTTTCACCCAAACAAACTGCAAGTATGAGCATCTGCTCATCATGCAGCATTTTCTACCATCCAGGAGACCATGAGTCATCTCTCACATGAAAATATGGTGAGTTCAGCCCACTGCTTACTTCTCTTAAATATAGCATGTACAGCTCACATATTTTCTAAATGTGTGCTTTAACACAAGATCAGAAATAAGGATGATCATCTAGCTCCCTAAGAAGAAGTAGAATCAGTAAAAATACTTCTTCTGATAACTTCTTAATGACAGTAGTTTCAATACCCCCCTAATATTTTTTAACAGAAGCTCATTAATTATAATTAATTTAGGCTTTTCTTTACTTTCTCTACAACTAAGCTTTGTTTTGTTTGTCTAAACCCTGCTTTCTGAATGTGAACAATTTGTGGCTTAGTACAGCATTTTCCTGTGTTAAACAAGTTGGCTTAGGGATCATGAATCTGGAGCACTAGATCCATGCACAGTTTGTGTGCTTGTGAACATATCTGTGTAAGGACATCAACACAAGGTAGTCTCCAACTAGGAAAAAGCTTTGGTGCTGCTTAACACTCTCCAAACATCTCCATCAGATTTAACTACCTGCTGAAAACTCCTGTATGCCCATGTGATGTGGAACATGCTTTATCGATCACTCTGGAATAATAAGAATTATTGTTTTGTTTTTAATTAACAAACACCATATATAATGCTATCATCAGTTCTCTATGAAGTGTGCTGGAAAAGTGCACAGCCTCTTCCATCTCCTGCAGTCCACAGGAAAACCCTCATGACTGGCAGCTGGTTGACTGCCCTATTATCTGAGCCTGCGTCCAGTCTGGCTAATTACAGTCACTGATTACTAAACACTGAGCAGCACTGTCACCTGCCTTAGCCTGACAGGATTATACCATCTGTGCCACATGGCCAGGGTATGGAAAGCTGGTGAAAGGTCACAAAAAGGGGCAAATAGTCCTTAATGGGAGGTAAATGTGTGTTTACAGACATGACAGCTGACTGTCATTAGGGTATATATACATATTCACAGCTGAAGATACTTCCCAAGAAGAATAAGGGCTATAGGAAATGTGGCTTTGTCAGGTTTTTTTTTCTGCTCCCAAAATAGGTGTCATTCACTGGAAAGAGACTAAATATGTTCCTGTCAGACACAATGAAGTAACACAACACCAGATGTTTTCCCACTGTACCTCCTCAGATCTTGTCAACATAGCTGCAGCAGCAAGTTTGCCTAAAATGCTTGAAAAAAAATGATGTAGTGAAACTGGTGCAAAACTTTGCACAGGTGAAACAGTCTCCTTTAAAGGAAATAGCTGCATCTCTCCAGTTAGTGCTTGCCAAGGTATCTGCTATCTGCTCCATCCAAGTCCCTCTTACAACAGCTACTTCTCTTCTCCTGCATGCTAGAAAAAGTCTCATCCACTCTTTTCCTAAGTACATGGGATGGTGGTTGGGGTTGTTCAGCCTGGAGAAGAGAAGGCTCCAGGAAGACCTTACTGTGGCCTTTCAGAACTTAAAGGGGGCCTATAAAAAAGATAGGGACAATCTTTCAGCAGGGCCTGTTGTGACAGGACAAGGGGTAGTGGTTTTTAAGTAAGAGAGTGTAGACTTAGACTAGATATAAGGAAGACATTTTTTACACTGATAGTGGTGAGGCACTAGAACAAATTGCCCAGAGAGGTGTTAGAAGCCCCATCCCTGGAAACATTTCAGGTCAGGTTGGACAGGGCTCTGAGCAACCTGATCTAGCTGGAGATGTCCTTGCTGACTGCAGGAGGATTAGACTAGATGACCTTTAAAAGTCCTTCAAATCCAAGCTATCCTATGATTCTGTGATTTCGCCTTGTTAGTTTATGTCTCCATGTATTTAGGTTTTGACTCTCAAAAGGGAATTTTATATCTTTTTCTATGTATCTGGGCTGAGCCAGAGGTTCTACGTATCTGGGCTGAGGTCAGAGAGGCATAGCATTTATTCACTGTTTTGTTGGATTGCCCTAGCTCAAATCTGAACCGTCCTACAACTTGGAGAGTCCCTTTAAGTTGTTCTGCAATCACCATAATTCGTTGGCTTGGAAGGTTCCTATTGCTTACAACAGTCTCTGGATGATTTTATAGGCAATATACATACAAGAGCATCTATTGACTGGCCTAACTCTGGCAGTATACACTCCTGGGTCCCCTGGCATGACTTCAGACACTTACGAACATTGCTGCCCTATGCATGGATTTTTCAAAGCCTCCAGGATATAAGCTTGGATATATAGCTCTCATTGAAAATTAAGAAGGCCTGAGCTGTCACCTGAGGTGGTCCTTCTGGGAGGAGATCTGCATCCTCCAGTTCATTTGGAAGACTAAAGATGGCACCACAACATTGCCAAGTTCTTCTACCATGGATTCCTGAATGGGTTTGTTGCCAATCAAGATTCATTGCAACCGCCAGTTAATGCTGTATTAAAGTTAATAGATTAAAGGAAGCTCAAAGCAAGGAAAGCTGCCTGGCATGACGTCTGCACAATGGTAAGGGGAAGAAGCTGCTGTGGTGCCTGTCCCTTTGTAAGCATGTCCAGACCTACCTGTGGAGACAATGGTGGTTGTCAATCTTCTGTCATCAGCCGCACAGTGAGGACAACCACCACCTGCTAGAGCCATTCCATCAGGCTTAGATTGTGGTCTGGTGGCAGTGATGGTTGTTGGGTAGGTCCCTAAACTGCACTCCCTCCTGTGTGGTTCTGCCATCGGCCCCTAGGAAGGCAGCATCCTCCTCCTTGCCATATCATGCTTGCAATACACAGAATTTACAGCCAGAAAAGCAAGCAATCTGTGCACCAGGGAATGGTTTATTTCAGCAAAGTCACAGCATCCTGCTCACTGCCTTGCTTTTATTTTCCTCCCTTGGATTTCTTCCCTAGGCTTTCTCTTTTGCTGTCAAATCTGTATTATGTTTCTCCAATTGTGTTCAATTTGTCTGGTGATTATTTACCACGAGTTTTAGTATATGAATGTAAGATAGATGGTTCAGAGAAAAAAGGTGACTACAAATAGCCTTGCATATATCAAATCAGACATTAAACAAAAACACATGAATCCCCAAAAGGTGGATATATAAGTCATAAATGAAGTGCTCTTACCTTTAATGATTAGTGTAATCTTCTCAGAAACCAAAAAGCAATTTATTTCATGTCAAATAGGTGACCAACATTTGACAGCTACTGAGTACAGGAATTTTTCAAATGTATCAAATCAGGGTGTCTAATATTCTGAGCTTTCATATCTGACCTGTGTGTTTTCCTAACAGTTGCTCTCTTTTTTTATTTTTATTTTTTTCTAGTGGAGCCTTTATAATTGATCTCAGGAGCAGACACATTCAAATAGCTACTTCACATACACGTGTGTGTACATATGGACATGCACCAGCCTGACGATGAAATCACCCAGTGACATGATAGCGTGGCCAACATCACCATCACAGATTGGGACTGGGATACTGAAGCAGAGGTACATAGTGATGATCCAAAGCTCTGGGAGAAGAGGAGCAAGGTGAAGTTTGGTGGTAGAAAACACATGCATTGTTTTCAACTGATGCTGAGAATTTCTGCTGGAAACCAAAAAGGAGGAAAACTGGGATATGCTGGTATACTGCAGTCATTGGAGTGCTACTGATGTGATGTAGCTGCGGAAATCCTAGGCTTATTCTAAGACACATCAATTCCAGGACAGATAACGAAGCATTTGTAACTGCTGAAGTCACTGCCAGTTACCATTTCACCACTTGAGGTTCTTCTGGCTGAAGGCAGGCCAGCTCAGCACTGCATACAAGCCTGGTCAGCTATGCTCAGAACAGATAAGCACAAGCTGCAGCAGGTAAGGAAAATGGTTCCTTGGGTGAGCAGGGAACCTGGCAGCTTAATTTGAGAGAAACAGCTTAGGGAGTGTAGTTCATTTAGCTCCTCAAGACAAATGCTGAGAGGGAAAAAAAGTCCAATTGCTTACTCTAAATTTATCAGCAGAGGCAAATGCCAAAGAGGAAGAGGAACTGTTTAAGGTGAAGGACAATGTTGGCATAAGAACAAATGAGTGTAATCTGGCTATGAATAAATTTAGGCTGAAAATTAGAAAATGGTTTCTAACTATCAGAGGAGTGAGTTCTCAGCTTTTTAATAGGAACTCAAGAAACCCAATTCCTAATCAGTCCAATTTGATAAGACTATTAAAAAGCTGCCTGTGATAGGAGGGAACTAGTCCACAGCTTAGAAGGTCTTCTCTGTCCCCAAGCACTGATGGATGCAGGTTGACTCATTGGGAATCTTGTCTCGAATATATGAATATTCTTCATTATATTAAAATGTTTCAAAAGTTGAGATTCAAATTGTCAAAGGAGTGTCCCAAATTTTTGATTCTTTGGATTTTAATGTCTTTCTCTGCCATTTCAATACACCTGTGAAGTACAGAGGATAATTCCACCCCTCCTCCCAATTTAATCACACTGAGAAATTGTGAAAACACCCTCACTGCGGTATTATGAAAATATAATATTTACTGTTTGTGTAGCATCAGGAGTGCTGTGAGGATGAGTACCAAAGAAAAAAACCTGCACTGAAATTAATAATTTTGGCTGCAGAGCTGGGTTTGATTTTCATGTAGTAAATCATGCCTAGGGCAACACACTGAGTGAGAAGAAAATAAAATATTGAATAGCTGCTCATTAAGTGAACACCATCTATTCTGTGAACTGAATGAGGCAGAGTCCCATGGAAAATACAGTATATGATTTTATAATTGAAGATTAGAAGAGGGCTGAATTAAGGTTGCACAAACCTTTCCTTATGCCTTTCCAGCATCAAGGATGTAGGATTAGGTTGTTTGTTTTTTTTGATGTGTAACTGATCCATTAACTATCTGCATCTGCACACAGCCCAGCTCACATCTGATTTACAGATATGGAGGCTCTCGTTCGTGTGAGGTGGTTGACAGAGAGTGCAGGTTGTGGCATGAGTCTTCTCGCAGAAGACAGGAGGGACCACTTGGACATATTCAAATAATGATCCATCCTCCTATCTCTCCAGCTTGCACACAGGATGATGCTCTGAAGCACACTATGTGAATAACCCCCACATTACCCTGGCCTTGGCACAAGCAGCTGGAGAAGAATGGGAGGGTTGCACTGGCTCACCCACAATCAATCTTTCAGATCCAGGCAAAGAATAGCATTTTGTTGTAGAGAAACTGGAAATTTGTTTCATTCCAGCTTGGGACTAGTCCTGTCTCCAGAAATTCTCTGTAAATGCAAGTTGGAGGAGTGATTAAAATGCTGACTGTTGAACCAAGAAGATTGGGTAGCCCTGGTAAGCTACCTTCACTGTGAATTTAGAGGTGTAGTTGGCTTAGGGTGTGAAGCTCAGGCTTTGAGTGTTGTCTTGAGACCACTACGCAGACTGCTGAGGAGGAGCACGTATAGCCCCAGGAACCCACACCCATTTCAAACCTTGTGGCTTTCTTGAAAGCAAAAGTTTGAAGATATCAGTGAGGCAGTATGCATTTTGTCACTATTTTGTCAGACTAGTTGCAGCACTATGGGTCATACACTGAAACAAGTGTGAACATACCAGTATGGCTACCATTCGTTATGACTGTGCCAGGAAGAGCTTTGGCTGAAGAGGTGGCTAACAATAATTCACCCTTGGCTGTATCAAAACTTGATACGAATCTATACAGCTCTATTCTAGCTGGAGTGTTTGGTATGCCACCAACAAACGCTGAGAACAAAACATCCTGCTGTTTTTAAAATAGCTTTGATGCAGAGGACAAACTTGTAGCATCATTAGTGAGTGTGAGTTTCTCTGTTTCTCTGCACCCAACTTTTCCCTCAGCCAAGCACTGTATCTCAGTGTGGGGATGCTCATCTCTTTCTGGACACCCTGTGTTTGCAAAGTGGGCCCTAACAAAGCAAGAAAAGGCCTTGGCCAGTTCTGAAAATCTTCACTCAAACTCTTCAAAGGTTCTCCAAGAAGCATATATTTCTCAGGCTGAGAAACAGGATTTATTTATAGGCTTACCCAGAACACTTGTCTGGATATTTTTTGTGTGAGTTGGTACAAAGCAGTCTGGTGTGACTGTATGTAATACATAAAAGCAGACACACCCTGTATTTAAAATATTCCTGTTTTACTGTAGTCAATCATATTTTCATGTTTGTTTGTCACAGTATGTATGTCTGTAATTATGTGCTGCTGGCACGTTCTTGCTAACCAAAATATTATCAAAAACTGCAGAGCTATCTCTAGATGCAGACCTTGTTTTTGACAATGATGTTTACTATTGGATTCACAAACCACAGAAAACAGTGATTTGCACCAGAACAGCTAATGCATAAGAAGAGTACTGAACACTACTTTTGCATAGGAAGAGGGAAAGAAGAAAAACATATTTATCTCAGTAGTGGTTAAACGATAGTGCAAACCAGTAATTATGTGTAAATTATGACCTTGCCCCCTTGCAGTCAGCTCCTCAGTAACCATGACTGCATTTAATTTCCATCCCCTCAGCAATAAACATCATTGTTTTCTGAGCTTCTCTTCAGATCTTTTTTTTCAATGAAAATCTCTGGTTTTAGAGATCAGAACCTTGAGTGAAATGCTAGGCTTTTTCAGATTTTGGAGATTTTCATTGAAATATAAAACTGGTGGTGAAATACTAGCTTTTATAAATTCTACTCTCTTCCTTTAAGCTTTTCTATCACTAAAAGGCATTACATACAAGTTTAAAGTTTAGAGGTTTTTTATAAACATACATATTTCTCATTTGTGTTTGATATTCTGTAGCATTTCCAAGGCTGGAGAAATGTTGAAAAGTCTTAGAAAATAAAATGATGAAGGAAACCCCTGACTTGAATATCATGTAATGCACATGGAAATAAAAGCAAAATACAAAAGAATGTGGGAGAAAAATGGGAAGGAAGCTCACAAATTACATTTTAAGAAATACATATTAAGAGCACATTTTTAAAAATAATAAGAGAATCTCACTGACATGCAAGTGACTTAATGGAACTTATTTCAACTTTTGAAAGTTTCTAATTTTTCTATTTATTTAAACAGTAAGAGGGAAATAAGAATGGAGCCTCAGTGCTTACATATGTTCATGCATTTCAGTGTGACAAACTGTAGCTACAGACAATGATGTGCTATCAATTGCTGAAGTGGTATTCATTATTTCCTACCATAAGCTATCCTGTAAATTTGCTCCACACTGTTAAGCAGGTATCAAGTCCTGCCTAGAGACAGAAACACTGCTGATGAGCAAAGGGGATCTGAATAGCTGAGTTTGATTATATTAAACTTATATAAAATTATATTAATTATTATATTAAACTTACATAAAAGCTTATATTAAACTTCAGAAACATTTGGAACAAAAGACAGAAATCATTCTTCCATGAATAGTCATATTACATTTCTTCAGTGTTTCTCCTCTAATGTTTTCACAAAGCAGAGAGATGCAGTCTTGGTCTCAGTTCCCTGGTTTGGGTTAATGCAGAGCATATTTTGATGCAGAATTCCCTGGAGCTAATCCCTTTGCATTGGGCAAACCTGAGAGTGATCATGGTGCCTCCTGTGGAACTCAAGTGCCTTGGTGTGTGTATCTGAACTGCGCTATCCTGAGGCTTCTAGTGGCATGTCCTGTGGTGGCTAGAGCAGGTCCTGTCTGACCCACCACATTACTTCTTCCAGGAAACTCCTCTGGAATCTTTCGATGCGCTCTGCATGTGCCGCATTGGCGCAAGGGTATGCCACAGGATGCACTGCCACATTCCCACAGAGTTACTCCCTGTCCACATAATGATAACTGCAGCTAGGTGCAGTGTAACCCCCCATCCCACCAGGCGATGTGAGTCAACAGCTCCACCTCAGCAGGGCTGGAGGCTTTTGTGGGTAGATGGGATTTAAATAATTGGCAAGGTCAGGAATGAAACCTGACTTAATTTGATTAAAGAGGAAACCTAGCACTACTACACACTTGTGAAATACTGCTTACTGGTGTTTCTCTGCTGGAACCAGAAATGAGTTTACTCCTATGACCTACCTGGAGTTTGAACACACTATTCCCCACTAAGACACACCTTTAAATGCTTTGCAAATATCAGCAAAGTCAGTTTCATAATGGGAGTGTCTGCTGGCAGGCAGGCTGCATCATCAGTTTTTGGATGAGGAAATTAGGTAGGATCGGTGACTGGCTCCAGGCCACATCACTGTGTCTGTGTGGCACTGGGAAGCACTGTAGAAATATACTGGGTCTGGCATGGATTTATATCAGAACGTGGCTCCACCCTGGCTGATTAGTCTGCTGAGGAGCAAGGTCTATCCAGTGGGGCAGAGAGCTCTTCTAATGCAATCCTGCCTCCAGTTGCCTGAAGCCGAGATCCCATGGCTGCTCTGCAAAGTGCTTCACGTCACCATGGACCCTTCTCAGGCTCCAAGGACATCACGAGGAGTGAAATATTTTACGGCTTGAGAATAGCATTTCTGAAAACAAGTTTCCTACAGCTGGGCTCAGAGCTGGGAGCTCAGAGTTTCTTTAACTTCCTTTTAATATTTATTTTGATTTCCTTTAAATTTTTATTTTGATTTCTTTTTTATTCTTATTTTTATTTACATTTTATCTAATTTTTATTATTATTATTTTATTTATTTATTGAGCAACAACAAAAAAAAAGGGAATTAATTAAAAGGACCCAAACCCTAAAAATAGGCTAGCATAGTTTGTGAAATAGTGAAGTCAGGAATTCGCTGTGACTCAGTGGCTTGTTGTAAACTACAACGTAGGGAGGGAGGGCCTGACTCAGCAGATGCCAAAGCCTTCAAAGGGATTAGAGCTGTTGCCAAGGAGTTCCACCCTTTTTTCCTCTTAAATGTGTCTTAAGTATCTTAGTCTTGCATTACATTATATGTAAAAAGCATGTATGCTATTGAATTGGCACCTCCAGAATAGAGAGCACCTAAACATCAGATTTTCCTGAAGGATTATGATTTGATTATATCTGCATGTGCACACTATTTAATCACTGTGCAAGCAAGACAATCCCTTCCATGCAATTAAAAACCCTCAAGCTTTATTAACCCAGTAGCTGCAAACATTTCAAAATAGGTACTGTAAAAGAAACCCCCTAACCTAAATCTTCATTTAAAAAAATACTTACAACCCAAACACACATCTTGGACCACAACTTCCAGTCCCTTAGCATGCCTCCAGAGCTGATGTATCACTGTGATTCCTTGTGGAAATTGCCCTCTTGGGACTTCTTCACTGCAAGGTGAAATGCTTCCTAAGGGGTCAAGGCAGTTCCCTACACCTGCTCCCAACCTGTTTCATAACTTCTGCCTTGGTGTAATCTTTCTAACTGAAAAGATAAAAACAGAGGGAGTTGGCTTATACTTAAAAAGTTTTGCTGGCCTGGCAGTGGCATAATTACGATAACAAAATCCCTACTGTGAGTTCAGTCCTACCATCAAAAGGCCTTTTTGTTGTTGTTACAGTGTAATCTGTGCAGAGAACTGGTTTAATTCCTACCAGCAAAACAACTTTTTTTTTTTTTTGGTGCTGATATAAGCTGTTTCTCTGCTCAGGGTGTTGGCTGTTGCAGCACCAATGCTATACCTCCCTTGGGTGCCAAGGTGCCTGGAGGATGAGCTGCCACTTTCTCCTCACAGGTGAAGGCTGAGGCACTCTGCAAACCAAAGGGATTAGAAGGCATGTGATCACTGTTGGGCCAAAAGGGAATTTCAATCCATCTTTCAGTCTGGCTCCTTTGCATAAGACCTTTACGTTTTTATGCCTGTGTCTTCACTCTGCAGATTTTTTGGCTAGGACTGAGCTGGGTTGCCTGCACACCCCAGTACTGTTTCTGACATTGAAGGTATTTTTTGACTGATACTGAGAAAATGAGAAATGGTATTTTCATAGAACTGTGAATTAAAGCCTCAGGTTTTAATGTTCCCCCCTCTCAGCACATCATTTTTGCAGGCAAAGTTGTTTTAATCCAGCCATGGCTTTCAGTATTTTCAGTAATTATACTGAGTTTCACCTGCCATTCCATAGTGTCTTGGTGACTTCCTATGCAAGGTGCAACTGGAGAAATACAGATGCTCAAAATGGGGCTTTCACACTTACACTATCTCCACTCCTTGATCCTATTCCTATCTGTCCCCCTGTTCTCCCTAGGGATGGGAACTGGAGCAAGGGTGATCCACAGGGCAATGATGGAGCAGGCCACAGATAACCTCCCTGAAGCCACTGCTTACCCCATGAGGAAACATACAGCCATACCCATAGAGGATTTATGGATTTTTCATAAATGAATGAGATGTGTTTGTTTTTACACAGATTTCTTCAGTTTTCTGTTTAATCTAATTTCAATCTATAGTGGAACTGATAAAAAAAATAATAAAATACATCAGTGAGTGTTATATCCTGTTAGCCAGCACAATCATTGCCTGTTGTTTTTTAATTTCTTTTCTTGAGAAACAAAAGTTTCAACCTGTTTAAGCAAACCTCCTGGCCTTCCCACAGCAGATCACTGGAGCCATTTTCAGGGTATTGCATGCCAAAAAAAGCAAGGACAATCTGGAAGGAACAGGTGTATTGGCTCCTGTTGCTGCTTGAAGGAGTAAACACCTAATTTGCTGCTACCACAAAGGAGGTAAACATTTAACACACAGACAGTTTCCTTCTCTCTGAGAAAGTCCCACTGGTGTTGACCTAAATAAATTCCAATAGTCAATCTTTTTTTTTTTTTCACTTCCCACCCCCCCCTGCCCCATGGTACTGGTTTTGTATTGCAACTGCTTGTAAAGAGAAAGTTTTTGTAAGTAGATTGGATATTTTATTCCACAAGGTGGTCTTGGCTGGAAGGAACTGTGCTGAGGTATGACTGAACTGACCTTCGTGCTGCTGGCGTGCTTCAGATTTGCTGTCCTCAGCTGATGCTCTTCAGGAGATGGATTTCAGGCCAAAGGTAAAAAAGAATAGGAAGTAATTTTTGCTACTGATAAAAATAAGTTATTTTGAAGAGGTATCTTTTAAAGACTCCATAAATTACAGCATTTTGGAAAACTAAACAGACTTGGTGGAAATTTATGGAAAGCTAGTGGGTGAATTTGCATATGTTCAGTCTGTGTCCGGTGAAACACTTCAACTGAGCATGGAGAGCCTGTCCTGCCCATCCTGCTCATCCTGCCCATCCTGCCTACCTCATGCCCCATTCCACATTAACTTCAGGCCCTTGGTGTGGGGCAGCTGCTTAGGAACACTGAAGAAGAGACAGGAGCTGAATGTGGGGATGAGGACACTACACTGTAACAAAGCCAACAAAAAGGGCACCATCAGTAAATTGTTCTTTTGCTTTCCTTATTTAATGCAACAAGGCTGACAATCTCCATCCTGGTAACTCTTTGTTTTTCTTTTTTTGCTTAAACATTGTTTTTCTTAGATTGTTTAACCTCCAAAGAGCCTTCATTCACACTTTCACAATACCTTCCTGTGGCATCTCAGGGTTAACCATCTTCATGCCCTGAAATATATTTTTTATTTCTTTTCAGATTATGAGATGATTTCTTTGAACTGAAAATAGGGCCCAAAGTCCTAAACCATGTCTACAAGGTTGTACCTTTAGCAGTACCTCTCAAGAATCACAGTTCTCATTAAACGTTACCTGCAGCAGTTGTTTTTGATCTGATTGATACTAGCTCTTGTTTTTTGTTGTTTGGTGGTTTGGTTTTTTTTGCTACAGTGTATTTCTAATTATTTAGAGCATGTCTATAACAACTGAGTCTTTCTGAGGTTTGCTTTCAATTTACAACTTGTACATCTGAAGCTGAAAAATAAACTCCATATTTTTGTGGTAAAGCGAGGTTTGCCATGCCCCTTCAGAAATGACAGTGATATTTTGTGGTTTGTTTCAGTTAACATGGGCTGCCATCAATGTGTGAACCTTTTGGAACCCTCACTGAGTGCACAGCCTCCTTTCCTAGATGAGTGAGTCACTGCAAGGGTTTGTTGTTTGTTTTTTTTATTAACACCTGCAGAGAAGTGGAGAGCTTTCTGGTTTCTAGTTTTGGCTATGTGGTTGTAAGACTGTGCCAGTATCATCCTTCAGGACATCTGTGAACAACTATGTTCTCCACCCACTGTTGTAGCCACTTAGTTTTAGAGCTCTGTAATCTCTTGTTCAAACTCTTAAAAGATTTCTTTTTATGTCGTGTTCACTGGGCATTTTTCACAAGCTCATTACTTTAGTTTATGGATGGGATTTTTTTCATTCCAGGATCCCAAGGAATTTTTGTACTCATGCGTTTTGGAGAGGGTATGCTACAAATGATTGTGTCATTGTTGTGGTCAGTCTGTGTATATTTTAATGCTTTTTTTAATTTACTTTTTTCCCTCTTTTTTCTCTCTGAGAGATAATATTTCTTTTAAATGACTTTTTTTTAAAAAAAAAAGCTCTAGCCTAGCACCTCTTTCCAAAGCAGTTTAGACTGTCAAGCTTCTCTCTGTTCCCCAAATCATGCACCTCTTTACACCATCCAAATTTCTTGCATTCTTCAAACAAAATGCTTGTTTGCCAAGTAAGACTTTGCAGAGTTGGGGTCTCCCAGTGGGAGTGCTGGACATGTACAAATGTCAGTAGGTTTTCCAAGGAGCGCTTGCCAGAGCCCTTCTAGGGCTCTACTACATCAGACCATTGCCTGGTACCAGACCTCTCTCCAGAATGGTTTTCTCTGGGAGGGATGGATTAACTTTTAAAATATATATGTATTTCACAGTATTACAGTATCACAGTATCATTTGGGTTGGAAGGGCCCTCTGGAGGTCATCTAGTCCAACCCCCCTGCAGTGGGCAGGGACATCCCCAACTACGTCAGCTTGCNTTATTTACTTCTAAGCAGTTCTTCTCTGTCTCTTGAAGTGATCCCAAATAATTTTTTTCTTTCTTTGCTCTTCTCTTGCCTATGCCTTTTTAGGCCCATCTCCTGCTTTGGCCTGGAAGAAGGAGAAGTGGCCAGTGTCCAACTGACCGCTCTTCCAGTTCTTTTGAGATCTGAAGTTCTCATCCTGGGAAAATATTTTTGAAGTCCTTCTCCTTAGCTCTTCACTGAACTTATGCTCCCTCTCATTTTTATCCTACTGATGATTCCCTTTCCTTCCAAAAATGGCTGTTTATCCTTACCTTTATCTGCATAGTCCTTTACTGAGCAGCAGTTAACTCACCTCTCTATTATACAATATTTGTCTAATCCTTGTGTCATTTCTCTGAAATTATTTTACCTTTCTTTCATTTTGCTAAAATATTAAATGGCACAGAGCTATGACCTAGCCCCAGAGAAAACTCACTAGAAATAGTACTCTTTCTCTGTTTCCATTTATCTTTTAAAACCTATCAAAGAGCTAACTGCCTCACTCACTCAATGCATGTGAAACTGCATTTGGTTTCACTCTTGTTTCTTAAGTTTCAAAGCTGAATATCTTAGAGAAATTCAGGATTGTTATCTCAGTGCTGGTGCCTTTATCAACAAAACTTCTAACCTAATTTTAAAATGTTAACAATATTTTTGCTAGGTTCTACTTTCCATAAACCTGTTGTTTTCTATTACTTCTACTATTAGCCTTGAACTCAGATCTTTTATCTACTCTTCTGCTCAGCTCCTGGGATGTCTGTCAGAGCAGCAGGCTGGGCCATTTGTTAATGCATTCATTGGGGTAGCATCAATTCTCTTCTAGGTAGTTGCAGCTTAACAACTGCTTTAGTGGAAACCAATATTAAAGGTGTGATGACCTTCTCCACCAGCTCTTACCACTTTGAGACTACAAGTTACCTGGACTAGTTAATTTCCATGAATTTAACCTTATGTAGCTCAATCTCACTTCTTCCTGAATATTTCTGCCTCCACCGTTCATCTTTCTACAGTTCTTAGCATTTAGCTGATACTTACTAGTTGCTCTCAGTTTTCAGTCTTTTAAAATTATTATCCATATTCTCATGGTTGTTTTATGTCCTTTTTAAAGCAGATTGACAACTTAATCACGCTTTTTTATTATTAGTGCTGGCACCAAGACACTCAGCACACTGAAGACTGTATCAGTGCAGCTTTTTGTACAGTTTGGGCAGGTACTTAAGGAATCAGGCACCCAATGCTCTGTTGTGATTGCCCAGGCTGCCTGTTACCTCTTCTTGTGCTGGTGCTGTTTGGGCATTAATAGCATCTGCTTCTCACTTGTCCCTGACCCAGGAATGGAGACTGACAGAGAGCCACTTTCTGACATTTGTGCTGACTGAAACCTTCCTAAATTGGAGGTTAATCTTGATTTTGAAGTTCTCACTAAGAGGATTTTGTTATAAGTTTTCAACAAGATAAACTGGGGTGAATTTGTGCTCCTGTGAGTGGTCTCAGTCCTTTTTGTCTGTGGCCCATGCCAATACTGCTGGTGCAGAAGCCATTGGAGAACTCCTCTTCAGCTCTTGTAGTGATACAATAAATTTTGTTCCAAATATCTTTAACTTGAGGTAAGAATAGGCTTTTATCTCTCCTTTCTCAATTTCTTCCTTTTTATTAGCATTATGTTCTTTTGTCTAGTCAGCAAGTAACCTGGAAAGTTGGTTTTGTTTCTGCTGAGAAGGATGTGACCTGAACTCTGCCAGTCCTTCTCTCTGTTCAAGGCAAGATGAAGCTCCACAAATCCAATTTCATTAGATACTTGCTATGTACCTCATGATTTCTTCAACAAAAAATCAGGAATTATCCTGTGGATTACATTCAGCATCCTTACCTTCAATTCAGCTTCAGAGTTGATTAATTGTGTGTAATTTTAAAACAGCAGCTTTGTGCACAAAATCAGTGATTATATAATTAAAAGTTGTATGAAGCACACAAGGAGACTGAATTAAGATGGCATAGGCAACATCTGCTCCAGCATATTACAGTTTTTGAATGCTAAATACATAATGTGTTTACATTGATTTGTGTACACAGATTATATATTAGGGTGTTTCAAAATTTTTCATTTCCTATATCTGTATATATAGGAAATATATATATATATATATCTGTATATATATCTGAAGTCGGAATCCTTTTAGCTGGAACTTTTCCTAAACACTCTTATAGACCTCTTAGGGAAAAAAAAACACAAGCCCAGAAATTGTCACAGGGGTGCATGAGCCAGCCACCCATCAGAAAAACCTGATATGCAAAAGGGACTATTCAGTTATGGTGACAAAGCATTTTTGGAAAAAAAAAATTCCTAAAAATTCTGGATTTGCTGGTCTTGTCCAGCAGAGCTTGTTTTGCTACTTAGCTCACAAATAAGTGTACTTTATCTCCGTGTGCCAGTGGAACATCATTTACCGCCTGAGTTGCAGATGGAGATGTGGTCTCTGTGAGAGCTTAACTTTGTCAGTAAGTTCCTAGTTTTTGAAAAGGACTGGGAATAAGTAAGAAAGAGGTGATTAGTCCCCCAGGGCACTCTCCCCTCTGCTTGAGATGGAGACTGTCCCACAGTAGTGAGCAGGAGCCTTGGCACAGTCTCCTTGAGTAGCTCAGTTACAGTAATTCAGCCTAGAGCTGAAGACTATATTAATCACAATGCATCCTGTTGGCAGAAAGGGCAAGGGGAAAACAAGCATATTTCATCAGTAATACCAATTAATAATAAACTGAGTTCAGATACAAGCAGAGGGAACGTGGGAGAGGTGACAGAGGAGAGCTGAGGTGGTCTGAAACATGCACGTGGTTGCTGCTGGTGGAGCCAAAGGCTTGAATTTCTGCCATTACGCATGAGGGAGGCAGCAGCAAAGTGATTAATTTCTCTTTGGCAGGTGACTAACTCTGTGCAGCTTCCAACAGAGGCTGCCAAAGTTGGACAGAAACCTGCTAAAGGTGCTCAGATCCTCCAAATGTGGAGGCTGGATGAGGAGGCAGAAGTTTACTTAAAAGAAAAAAGAAAAAAAGCTTCTACAGAGTGCTTGCAGGGTAAGCAGGCTCCAGAGCTGATGGATGGCTGTGGGCAGGGGAGCAGAGTAATAATGTACACTTTAAAGGAGAGCCAGGAACTCTTGAAGTTTGATCTGAGGACTCATGCCAACTCTTTCCCAGATCCTGGGCAAGGTGAAGTCTGCTTCTGTTGAAAATACAGGGAGTTCTCATGTTCATTTCAGCAGGGCCAGAATGTCACTTTTCTTGAGGAAGGAATAACATTGACTGAAAAGAGGGCAGAAGTCTGGGAATAAATGAGTTACCCTTATTTGGCTATGTGTTTTTACTACTGCCTATGAACCACATCCAACAATCCATTGCATATAAAGTTAATATCAAGGTTTATTTAAAAAAAACCCAAGCCACTAATAGTCCACTCCACTGGCTGATACCAACACGAACTGGAAGGCTCTGTACAGCATACATTGTGTCTTATGGCCCCATTACATTTCAGTGCTCCTTCCATAGTTGCTGAGCTGTTAATTTGTCAGAAATATCTGCAGGCCATTATAATCAAAAAGTAAATATTTAATACCTTTTACCCTGCACTTAGTGTGATTGGAGATGCAGTTACAGTGACTTCCCCAACATTAGAAATTCAGTTTTCACATGTTAAGCTAGGAGCAGAGCTGAGGAGGAGAGAGCAGGGTTAAGGGAATAGTTAAATCTCTGCTGGATGTTGGCTGCATTTCTGGGTTTCTCTGCACACAGGGCAAGGCTCCATTTCTGCAGGTGAGGGAACTGCTGGTCACATCCCAGGCTAACAGGAACCAGCAGTGCCTTGTCACTGCTACAGGGTCATGGGCTTTTCTTGCTGTTCTTACTCATTCATCTTGCTGGCAAATGAAGCACTTCCCTGTAAATTCAGGAAGGAACGCTAGTTTCAAATGAGCATACATGGAATAATTAGTTTCCTCCTTTTAGAAGATGCTGGGCTACGTGTTTTTTTCCACACAGGCAGGTTGCGCCAGAAAGGAGAGAGGCTAAATGAGTAAGGTGTCTTATAATAGATGAGAATTAAAAGGTTTTTGTTTGTATGGAATTCTGAAGACCATTTTTTTGGTTTTAGGTAGCTTTTTTTTTTTTTTTGCAAAGGTTTGTATCCTTTTAGTTTGACTTTAGCTTGTGTATTTGAGTATGCCCCAGAGGGAGAACCACAGGGCTGGACTTGGTTTGCAATAGAAATGGTGTGAAACAGCAAAGCCTTTAACAAAGCCCCTGGTATCATTGGGTGCCTGGCTGTGTTTGAGAAGGGTCAGGCTGCTAAAATAGATGCACCACAGAGCAGTAGGCACTACCTTACACATGCAATTTAATGTTGAACTGCAGCTAGACAAGGGTCTGGGCTGGTTAAACTTCACAAACATTAAATACAATTTAAATACAATTTCAGTAAATCACAAAGCTGATTATGATTGAAAAGATGCAACTGTGAAACAGTTCGGTATCCTTTCACACATTTTGGATTTGTGTAACTCACAATCATAAATAATCAGGAAAGGGCAGGGCAATAGGAAGGTGACAACTTTTCCAGATAATACCCAGTTGTTCAGGATAGAGGAAACCAGGACTTCAATAAAATACCCATAATATTAAATGGATAAGGGGGAGGACTATTTTAGTTCCTGCCATTCAGAAAAAAAATAATACTGGAAATAGTGTAGATAATTTTCAGAGAAATCTTGTATTGATACTCAGGATACAGGTAAGGTAACACCTTACAAATTACTAGAAAAAGAATAAAGAAATAGAATAATACCACTATATGAATTTATATTCCCATCCCACATCCTAGAAATAGTTCTGGCTGGTCCAATTCAAGAAATAATAAAGAAGAACTGGGATTTTTTTCTTTCTTTTTAGAAAAAGAACTATAACACAGCCACAATAGTTTGACATTCCTTGGCTTGGAAAAGATAAAGTATCACAAATGGACTACTGCAATTTTTCAATGAGGTATAAGAAAGAAAATTATGCAGATTACATACTATTTTCTTAGTCCAATAGATTCAGAGGCATCCATAGAAATTATTAGAGTGTAATATAAACACAAGGAAAATCTGTTTCACACCCTTTAATTATGTAGAATTCATTGTTACTGAATGATATGGAGATAAAGAATATAAATGGTATCCAAGTAAAATTTGTCTCTCTGTAGCAAAAAATATAGTACATCACTCAGATGTGGAAGTGTCTAAGTCACAGAGAGGTGAACTGGGGGAAGCTGGACAAGAGAAGGGATCGCTCTGAGTTTCCATGTTCACTGTAGCCCCCCACAACCATTGACTGCTGAGACAGGAGCTGGCCAGTGCAGGACACCTTACCTTCCAGCTCACCTCTTATGGGATCTGCCACTTCTGGATTTCTGTGTCCAAATTTTCATTTTGGAAATTCAGATTTGCTTACTGATTTAATAAAATCAGTTCAGGATGAGCAGATTTTCCTGTGGAACAGGCCTAGGCCTTTTTAATTTTGTCTGATTCTTACAGCTGTGACATGAATCAGTGTTACTTGCATTGAGGAGGTAGCAAGGCTGTGTTGAAAAGGAATCTGTGACTTTTTTTTGTCTTTAGAAGTAAATCATTTTCTCTCTGAAGCCAGACAATGTTATGTGTGTTATTTTTGACCCTATGTGATATTATTGCTCACCTGAGTACAAGCTGCAGGCAGTAATTAGGCACCTGTATACAGGTCTGACGGTCAAGATGTAAGCAGACTTTGGCAATACATTCAGCTTCAAAGGAGAGTTATGAAACTTAGAATTTTCCTCCAACCTTGTCACGTGCATATGTGAGAGTATCTGTAGGTGCATCGCAGCAAAGTTCTGTAGAGAGCTGGAGCAGAAGGTAGCTGTCAGGTCCATCCCCAAGACAGCCATGCTCAGACCCACAGCTCCTCGAAGTCACAGAGAGCAGGGTCACTGCCTATGCAGTTGCACTAAATTGTATCAGAAATCCCTCCTGCTTTTCCAGCAGTTTAACTAGGTCAGTTAGGGGTGTGATTGTTTATTCTAATAATCAGCCTTGTGAATAGGCACTTCTTTGCTGGGGAATGAACTAGGACAGTAATAATACCTTTATGCTCATAAAATGGAGTCCAAAGGATATGACTTACATCATTTTAGTGCTAAAAAACCTGTGTGTGGTTACAGCTTGGCAATGTATAACCCTGGAAATAAATGGCTATATATTCCCTTCTAGTATTTCAGTTCAGTTCCTAGTATTGATATTACAACACAGGAACTACAGAAACTGAGGCACATAAGACATCATAAACTCTTCTCTCATGTGACACAGCCAGGAAGCCAGGAGCATCGCAGGGTGAACAGAGGGGCGTCTTCAGATCGTTAACTCAAAAAAAATCCCACCCAAAAACCAGACACCCACGCCCACACTGTTATTCAAAAACCAGAGTATCATCAGGAAGTAGTGAGTCATCATGTGGCCATTGCCCTTTTTCATAGTGGTGTTTCCCAAACATAAGAATTAGCCTTCTTCTTCCCTTTAGATGAAGCACCTAGTACCAGTATGGAAACAAAAGCCATATTATAATTATTAGCCCTACTACTGTGCATAATGTCATGGAGGAAAAGAATTTGGTTGCTGATGTGGTGGATCCCTGAAGGATTTGGACTCTGGATCCTTGGCTTGCAAGAACTGGGGAGATGTTTCACAATGTGGCCAGCAAGTCTGTGCAGCAGCTTGGCTTTGTGATGCTGTGAACACCCAGCACGATGCTCAAGGTGGGGGGCAGGGCCACAGCCTCTTGCCTCCAGTCCCCCTCATCCTGTGCCAGCATTGATGCTTGAGCAGAGATCTGAGCTCAGCTGTGTAGGTGTAGGTATCTGCACCAGCAGAACTGCTTAGAAGAGCCCATACAAGTTGCCCAACATATTTCTAATAGATTGTTGCCCCAAAATAAATGACAGAGGCTCAGAGTTATTGCCTCAAGAAGGTCATGGAAGTCATTTGTATTTTAAAACATCTTGTTAGTGTACATTGTCGCATTACTATTAAAGTAAGCAGTTCAGCCTAATATAATACATCTAATAATATGATGTGAGCCTCATCTGATGACTTTTGCCAATTAAATCTGACAGGGATATTTTAGATGAGACACCATGTGCTACAGCAATTTCAAGAGCTGAATATAACAGCATATGTTTTCAAACATAAAATATCTACTATGTTATTTGCTGTGATTAAGTACCTACCAATGCTTTTGCAAGGTAGGGAAGCAGGCCTTTCTGGTTTGTGAATTATGCCTGTGCTGAGTCATCACTGCTTTTCTTTTAAAGGTTTATTATGAATGAAGGCTGGGTCAATGCCAAATTCCATGTTTCTGGCTGCTTCTTTTGTTCCCTTGCAAGTTATTCAAATCTCTGGAAATAAATGTCTTAAAATGAAAACTTCTGAAGTTGCAGGAGAAGTCTCTTAAAACTTCATAACAACCACTGCAAGGAGTGACTCTGTGGACTTGAATAGAAGATGCTACAAAAATACAGAATATGACACATGCTGCCATATGACAAAACTGTCATTTAAAATTAATATGCTGGTTGACTATGAGAAAACAAAACAAACCAAGCTATTAACATTTTCTGCTGCAGAGGAGAGATAGAGCCTCATAGGAGAATGTCCGGGCAGGGGATAAAAGGAAACTAAAGGCATTCTCAATTCTCTCTGAAGGTATCAGGGGATAAGAAGTGGGTAGAGATTAGAGTGCTATTCTTGGTGCCTCCTCTTGATGATCAGACATTGAGCAGAAGGGGTTCAAAATTCATGGGCTAGAGAGAAAAGAGAGAGAGCCCAGGAGAAATGAGAAGAAATGCATTTTATCTGAGGCTGTACAGTAGACGTACACCCTGACTTTTGGACCCCAATAGGCTGCCACAGCACTACCCTGGAACAATATTCTCCCTCATACCTGTGATCAGACCAAATGTATCCAGCATTGCAGAGAGGGGTGGAAACTGCCTGCATCCCAAAATACCTTGCTGTGAGAATGTAGGAGTGCTGGATTGCAATCTCCCTAGACCAGACAGCCACAGAAGCCAGTGCCTGACACAGGAGGCCGGTTGTCCTCCTTGCTCTACTAAAAGCAAAGTGATCACAGCACAATGGATTGTACCTGAAAGCAGGTGTGGTCCCTTCTTGCTAGGTAGAGCCTAAGTCTATCACTAGGTGTTGCATATTTTCAGGTCATATGGGCAGTATCAGGCTGCTGGGTGTGCATTGGCAGAGGGGGTTCAGGCAAGGAGATGGCTCTGACCTTCTGGGTCCTGGCTGAATGGTGGCCAGTAGATACTAACTGCTTCAAGAAAAGTGGAATTATTTTAAAGGAGGGACAGAACAAGGCCTCCAGGTACCCATTGCAGTACCTTCATGGCTTGACTATTCATGTGCTGAGTGTTAGAAACTGCCTTTGGGCAAAAAAGGGGTTCTTCCACCTCTCAAATGAAGTCTTTAATCACAAGATTATAGGATAAAAGGTAATGTGGGTGAGGAGGGAGCACTGTGTTCTCGCTGTATTTTGTGGGAAAAGCCTGTCTTTGGTGTTGAATGCCGAAAGAACATTTGTGGTTGAGAGCGTTGTTAGCAGAGGGAGATAACGTTCTCTGCTATGGAATCACCTAGACTCTCTTAAGCCCTTCAACTTTGCATCTTTCCTTGACTTGTCTGAGATAATTTAGGTGCCTCACTATCCAGCATGCAAACTGGAGGATGTCACTGAAGATAAGCACAGACAGGTCTGTTCTGCCTGTGGTCTAAGCTGGCCAGATGAGAGCCAGCTGTGATTCAGTAGCTGTAGATGTGACATTAGTGCATTGCTGTGCTTGAATCAATATATTTGGTTGAAAGACAGGGCAGCTTTGCTCAGGAGCCTGCACAGATAAACAGCTTCTGCACCACAGCTGGCTTGCATCCAGCCAGCTAAGGCCCCAGCCGAAAGAGCCTGGATTTGCCTTCACCTATCTATAGAAATTCAGTTATGAATTAGTACCAACCTTTCTGCTTGCTCTAAGGAGTCTGGGTTCCAAAGTGTTTGGTGCTGCAGTGTTATGAATCATACCTGTGAATATTTAACTTCTGATTGGCCAGGAGAGGCAGGTCTGACCTGGTATAAAAACTGCATTGGGACTTCCAGGACATCAGAAGCCCTCTGATGTGGACACTGTGATCTGTGTGCACTATTAATCTAGCTTTGGCAGTGAGAAGCCTGACTCTTACCTGAACATTGACTAAATACTCCAACACATAACTCTGTATCATGGCTCTTGTTCAAATTTGTCTGCTGTCTTCAAGTATGTTATTTCCAGGAGCAAGCATTCTGATTAATTCAGAGTTTATTCAACATCAGCTCCTACAAGTTTAGTTCACTAACATCAGGTCAAGTGATAAACACTGAGGAATAAAAATTACCCCAAGAAGTTGCTGAATCCTTTTTTCTGACACCCAGATATAAGATAAGATCCTTATTTAGCACTGGGGAAAAGTTATTTCCTTGTTTTCTTTAATGAGTGTAATGGGAGTTGATTTCTGGAAGGTAGTAGATATTAGTTCTTTGGTCCTCTTGGTTATTGGATATTCTATGCTTCATTTTTGTATTTCTTCAGCCAGTGGTATAGTGCTGTGCAATGTAGGAGAGATTCAGGTTAAAGACATGAAAAATATATTAAAAATTATAAGCATCTAGTTTTTTGCATTCAAGTAATGCTTTTTTTTGTCTGAGATGCTGACATATATAACCATATTTGCCATATTTTTCTAACTAGTGTGTATGTGATTTAAAAATGCAAGCAACCCCATCAAAGGGCCTCTAGCTTTTTGATTCTCTGAGAAATGAGCAATATTCAGCACATTTTTTGGAAACCACATTTAAGTCAACCCTGAAAATGAAGCTGGACACTTAATATTCAGAGAATTTGAACAGCTTCAACACGAAATAGGAAAAAGCAGAGTTGCAGTTGGAATCCTGTTGTCTGCCAAAATAATACCCTCCTGTTTCTCATCTTCATAGCACTTTGCAGACAATGAATGGATGGGTTTAGGTGCTTTACTCTTGAACTGTAAGCTTGGTGGTACTTAGTGTATATTTCATTCTTGAAAATATAGAGCTAATTCCTGATTTAGCAGCATTGTGTAGCTCCAGTGTAGCCTAAGATCTGGCCCATAGCCAGAATCTGGTCCAGGGGATGTTCGATGTGGTTGCTCAGACAGTGATGCTGGATGCCTGGGATGGCTGCCATGCTAGGGGCTGCAGGAGCAGCTGGGAGTGAGAGGAGATGATGGCTCTGCTGCCACTGTGTGTGTGTCCCTGTGGGGCTTGTGACCAGGGGAACCTCCTAGTCTCCAGACCTGAATGCCCTTGCTTTTGAGGCTGCATTGCTTGACTACATGTTGCAGTTTCCACAGGGCTCTTGTTTCACTCAGTGAAGAGCTGGGTTTTTTTTTGCTATTTGGACATTTTTCTGTTATTACCAAAAACATTATGGGCATTAATTTATTACCTTCACAGCTTTGCTGTGAGTTTGGGTGTTCTTATTATTCCTATGTTGCAACTGAGAATATACTTACAAGCTTGTTGAAAGTACCTTCTGATGTTTATTGTCTTTTCTAAGGCATTATGACCCTGGGTCACGGAACATAGAATTAAGTCCAGGCATCTTCACCTACAACCAAAAACGCTCTTCCTCACTGCTGCATGTACACCCCAGGACCCCATAGCCACTACTAAATATCCAACACTGTCTGACCTATGGAAAACTAGGATGATGCAATGGGTTACCAACCATTCCCATGTGACTTCGTTTGAAGACATTGTCCGGTATCAGAAAGTGTCTGTCTGGAGTATGGTCACAGAGAATTGTATCTCTAAATGACATTTCCTTTTAAGCAGTTAAAGTATTTTTCCTCTTCCTGTAATCTTCTGCATTGTTCCCCTCAGTTTCTGCAGCAAACGTGGACAACATTTGAATTCACTGCATAAACCACTTCTTGCCAGGGGTACTGACTGATGCACCAATTGTATTTGAAACAAAATAGCATGTGACAGACCAACTTTAACTCTGCAATTCTTATCTTTGGAGTATGACTTGGCAGTCTCAGCAGCTCTGTTGTGCAATAATTTATAAATGCACTGGTATTTTAGGTAGAGAATATTTGTAGAGGGATGTGGATGTATTTATATTCCTGAAACTAACAGCCCCAGCACTATGTGATGTAAGTCTGCAAGCACCCTCTTTTCAGAGAGAAAAAAAAGGGTGTGGGTTAATAAAGTGACTGGAAGCCAATTGCTGGTGTCTTAGCTGTGCTCAACTTGTGTTTCTAATACTTAAAAGACACACAGGCAGTTGCTCAGTATTGGGGGTGCCAGGCATCCAAAAGCTTCTCAGTTGCTGCCACAGAGCAGAGGTTTTACTGCTAGTGAAGGGCAGGTGAGATGACCTACCCTGCTCTTTCCCTGTGGAGGGAGGCTGGGATACAATTGTGGCCAGAAGACCTCTTCTTTTGGTGGAGTTCTTCAGCTGGGCCATGAAGGTTTGATTGATTGTTGGATCAAGGTGAAGTTGTGGCCCAAAAGCTTTTGTGTCACAGGTCTGTGCATTGATCATTAGAGCACAGATATATGCAAATACTGGGAATAGCAAGAAAAAAGGTTGGGGTTTTTATCATTTTCTCTGTTAGCAGAAGAAAATGGAAAAGGGAGGTAATCTTTTCTCCTTTAATTGCGTGGTCCTGCTCTATTGAACTTAATGGCTATTCCTATATACTCCCGTTACAGTAGCACAGTCTGAGTGGATTACTTTAGCTTTCTGTGGGGATGTATTCCGTCTCCTTGGTGTGATCTTGCAGGCTGCTTGCAGTATGGGAGAGGAAAAAGAGAAATACTGAGAAAATAATATCTCTCCTACACCCGTTGGGAAGAAGCAATCACGGACTGTTGGGCCCTGGTGCAAGCGAGGGTGGTTTTGAGACATAGTTTGTTCCCCAAGGCTGTGCAGGAAGATGTGGAGAGGTTTAAATCCCCCTGTGAGCAGGGATTACCACTGTGCCCAGCCCCAGGCAGACAGGCAATTCCTCTGCTCAGGCAGTCTAGCTTGAAACTTCATATCTGCTCTACATTTTGCCACTCACTTTCCCTAAACCTGTTCAGTGTGGCTGCAGAGCTGCCTCTGGGAAAGCAAAGTTAAACACCACCTCCTTCTGCAGTCCTTGAGCATCTCCCCTGCCCTCCCTGGCACCCGTGTGCAGGCAGTGTTTTCACTGTAGCTCAGCAGTGACAGTTGGAGAAGCTCTTCCTTTCCATTGGACTCTGTGCTGATGTTCCCTGTCCTAACAGGGAAGCTTGAAATCTGCTGTCAGATCCTCTTCTTTTAGCTTCTATCAGCACACAAAACTCTTCACTAGAACAATTCAGAAGTCTAATGGGTACAGAAAATCAGAGCTTTGGCTGTGGAGGCAGATGTCATGGCACTGCAACTGGCTGTGGCTAGTTGAAGTCTCCATGTTAGACAGGTCCTAACCTGCTTTTCCCTCCTCTGTTCCCTTTGCTAACATGCTTTTCTGTTCAGCACGTGCTAACTATGCATTTCTTTCAAGTGGAGAGAAAAGAGGAAATCAACTAATATAATTGGATTGAACTAGGAGAAATTGGGCCTGAATTTAGTTTGGATTTTTTGGTTTCCTGTGTCTTGTCAGATGCAGGAAGAAATTAACTTTTTTTTTCTTCCTTTTTTCTTATTCCAATTGGCCTAAAAACATCTATCATTCCTATCTGCAGACTTCATCTCCTTGTTAGCCTGAGACCATCACTGCTACAATGAAGAATAATACCATAGTTCTTCATGGAGTTTTCAAATCCAGTAACACAGGCTTAATTTTTCAAGAAATATTGACTCTTTGCTTATCATTTTTGAATACTTAGTTTATCTTTCCACTAAAAATCTAGCACTACCACAACACATCGCATACCAGTTTGTCTCGGGACACCTCAGTAGAGAACTAGTGGATCAGTGATTCAAGATGCCCTGCAGGAGGCAGGGAAATTCCCCAAAAGGCATGAGAGTGCCATATGCCAGGAGAAAAGCTGGGGCTAAGGAGCCAGGAGAAGTAGCTGGGCTCACCTTGGGGATGAGACCTCTTTAAACCCCACAACCAAGTGATCCTCTTGCTAGGCTTTACCCAGGTTTAACTTCCTCTGTGCTGAAAGCCAGGAGGAGGTGGGATCTGAGACTATGCTGAGTTTGTGACTGGGAGCTGGTGCTTTTGCACTGAAAAAGTTAGTAAAGTGCCTGGGAGGTGAGATGAATCCAGGCAGATGCTTTCTCAGCATTAAAGGGATGAGTCACCTTCTCACATGCATGCACAGACCATGTTATTTGACTAAAAATCATCTTGCTTGGCCTCCTCTCTCATTTGTCCCAGCAATGTGGCGGCTGGGCTGCAGGATTCGGGTCCCTGTGCCTGCCTCCTCTGAGGGATTTTGCTTATACTTGTTTAATGGGGACACATTTTTGAGGGAGATTATAACTAGTTGTTATTGTGGACTTTACCTTTGCTTTTGCTTTCTCTGCCTTTCTACCCTTGCTGTCTTTCCCTTTTTCATACATCTTACGCAAATGACTGCTTTGATTTTCAGATTGTTCATTCTTAGCTGCCTTGGAGTTGTACATTAATTTGATTTACTCGACCACTAGATGGAGACACTGAACACCAGGAACCTCATTTAACCAGGTTACCTGTGGACCTGGAGCTGCAGAAGCAGCCAGAGGTCCCAGAGCTGGGAAGGAACAGGTATATAGCAGCTGCTTTGGGGAAGGAGCAGCAAGCTTTGTTACACAGCAGCTTTACAGGTCGTCCAGCAAGCGTCTCCAAGCATGGGGCAAATCTGGCCTGTTCCTGCCTGGAGGAGCAAGCTGCTCAAATTGTATGTCCACTGGAAAGCATGGAATGATGGCAAGAGACTGGAGAGAATCAGAGGTGTGAGCCCTTCCCTCACTACCTCTCTCCTAATCTCATCCCTCTTTGCTGGGGATTACATCCCAAAAACTGCTGTGATCCTTTGATCCTCCCTTGCAGTAAGACCATCTCAAGAAGTGGCCCTCACCACTTTGGAGCTTCTGGCTGTATCTGTGAAGTGAGGTGGGAAGTAGAATATCAACAGCCTCATGGGTTTTGTTTTTTTTTTTAATGTTTAATCTATTTTTAAATGACCAAGCTCAATCCGTTCTTCAAATGGCATTTCTGTAGTTTATCTATTTACAGTATAAGTGCAGATAGGGCTTAAAGTGCCCACTGTCTGCATTAGTTCTTGTTGTCTTTCCTTTCATCTGCATTGGGAAGGTTTTGCTGCTGTGGTTTTCCTTCATTTTCTGGACAAAAATGGATGCTGAAGAGCTGAGACTTCCTCCAAATAGAAGCAGTGATGATTAGACAATTCATATTATCATTATAATAAAACAGAGAAGGATTGGAACAGAAAAGCAGATATTTTAGCCATAAAGATCCATGTATTTAAAATCCTGAGGCTAGTTCTTGCTTCTTAAAGCTCAGAGATGGTGCCTGAGTGACTAGTGATTTTTTATTTTTTTTTAACCACAGAATACGTAAAATGAAGCTGCAGGTGCACTTAAAGATCAAGGACATAAAACTACAACTCTGTCATATGAACAGATCATTAGGGGAATATGTCCACTGACCATGAGGAACAGCTGGGTAGGCTTTATGCAGATTAACGGATACCTGGTGGCAAGGTACTGCTGTTGAACATCCAATTTCCCTGCACTAGTTTGGCCCTTAGGATAGTTTTGTGCTGTCTCCTGTTAATCCCTAGCAGATGTTTAGGAGATGTGGATGCCCAGCGCTTGGCTGCAGCAGTGTGACCTTGTGTTGGTGCCACCTGGGATGGCAGCTCTACAGTGAGAATGGACAAGCCTGGGATGTGAATGAGGACTGCACATGGGTCCAGAGCACAGAGAGTCCCTGATAAATAGTGGTAACCTTTAAGGGAAGCTGTGTAAATGATCCTTGTCAATACTACCATTAGATTAGTGAGGAACAGTGAGTACTCCAGGGCTATGAACTGCATTACAGTCACTTAATAGAGCTCATTGGTAGTAAACTGACTCAGTGATTTGCTTTTCATCAGCTCTACTGGCTGACTTTTGAGCCTCTTCTGTTCAAATGGCATGTGAGATCTCTGGTGTTATCTGGCACCAGGGAGGTAATTTAGCAGAAGTTAGCATAAAAGCAACCACACTGGTAACAGCTAGCCAGCTGACTGTGAATTGTAAGTAATGCTGGAAAGAGCTTAAGACCTCTCCCCCTTCAGCTTCCAGTTGATGCCGAAATTTCTGGAAAATAGGCACTCAGCACAAAGTTAATGGAGAACAACAGAGTTACCTTTAATTGTAAGCTTCCACACCTTCAAATCCCCAAGGGATTTCACCTTTTATATGTTTTACTAGTAATTAACATATTGATATCTATAGCCAGCCCTGGCACCAGGTTTTCCAATGGCCCACCCCCGGTGGTCTTCAGCTCGGCCACTCTGAGAGGGCCCATGTGGGGGTTGGCCCTCTTCTTCTGTTTTGTCTTCAAGCTATCTGCAGGTGGCTTCTTCAAAACATCACGTCCTTGGCAAGGCATTGGAAATACGCTTCATTGGGTTAAAAACTGGAGAGATGGCCAAGTCCAAAGAGTTGTGATCAACGGAGTTAAATCCAGTTGGCAGCCGGTCACGAGTGGGGTCCCACAAGGCTCAGTACTGGGGCCACTCCTGTTTAACATCNGAGAGGCAGGGACTGGTCTGTTCACCCTAGTGGAGAGTGATAGGACAAGGGGAAATGGATGGAAATTGCACCAGGGGAGGTTCAGGCTGACATTAGGAGGAATTTCTTTACTGAAAGGATTGTCAACCATTGGAACATGCTACCCAGGGAGGTAGTTGAGTCACCATCCCTGGAAGTGTTTAAGAGATGGGTAGATGTTGCGTTGGAGGGTATCATTTAGTAAGTTGATAGGGCTAGGACAAAGGCTGGACTTGATGATGTCCAAGGTCTCTTCCAGCTGTAACTGTTCTATGATTCTATGATTCTATGAAAGTCTAAGATAGTACCTTAAGAACGGGCCTAGTGGCTTCTAATATGTGAACAATCCAGGGAGCTTCACATAATTCTAAAAGTCCTAAAAATCTACAGAACGTACACTAAAATCTTCAGGCATAACAGTTATGTCATGTACTTGTGTAGATAGGGTACCTATCTGATTTTTTCCTGTCCTGTTGTTTGCACAGATGTTTATGTGAGACTGTGCATGTGGTTTATAGCTTCAGAGGCCATCCCCTGGCAGCCACTGCAGCTGTGGCAGTGCCAAGGAGCAAGCTGTTAGAGGTCAATCTGGATAGAGGGGCAGTGGGTAATAGGAAACTGCCAGCTCTCCTCTTTGACTCTGCTGCATATGCAAAAAGCCAAAGACTTCTAAGAGTTGCATTCTACTGCCAATCTTTTGTTTATAAACCTGCATGAAAGTACTAGGTACACCCTCTAAAGAAGCTGTCAGGTTAAACAGAATTGAGTTAAAAATTCTGTCAAGCGCAAGCTCATAATAACCCTAGAATCAGAGTAGGTGGATATTTTCCTTCTTGGTAAATTGTGTTTTCCTTGTGGTATATTGTGTATACCGTGTAGTTGTTCAGTAGGTCTGCTTTCCCACCCACCCAGGATGTGTAGTGTGGTCAGGCAGCACAGCAGTGAGCTTGGAGCTTCTTGATTGCAGCCCTAACTGCAGACTCTTTCAGTGACCTCCGCAGGCTCACTTAGCTTTGCTATCTCCATTTTTCCTTTCTTTTTTCAGAGGTGTTGTGAAGACAGATTCATGCTTAAAGTGATCATTAGCTCTGTTAAAAACTGTCTGACTATTATTGTTGGCTGCAGCAATATTGTCCTTGGCAGCAAGGAAACTGGTTACAGTTCTCTCTCCAAAGATGCTGTAAATGCATAAATACCTCCAGTGCCTCCACCTGGAAAAGATGACCTTGAGCTGCTGTGTGCAAGCATATTTTGTCAATGGAGATTGAGTTCTCTCTGTAGATGTTTACCTCTCTCTGAGAAGAAAACTTGCTTGCTGGTGACTTGAGAAAACTCCCTGTCCCTGCTTCTTGAGTACTGCT
This sequence comes from Bucco capensis, assembly GCA_013396975.1. Classification (NCBI taxonomy): domain Eukaryota; kingdom Metazoa; phylum Chordata; class Aves; order Piciformes; family Bucconidae; genus Bucco; species Bucco capensis. The sequence continues at coordinate 493,210 of VWZO01001380.1, forward strand.
ATCTACCTGGCAGCAGAAGCCTTGAGGTCCAGGGGCACTGCTGAAACAAACCCCATGCAGCCATGCTGTTGCTCCTGTCAGCTGCACCAATGGTCCTCCTGGCTGCTCACACATCAACATGTGTTCAGCTCAGCCCATCACTTGTCTGTGCTGGAGAATGCAAGGTGCTTCCCAGTCTGCAGTGTGCTTGGGGGGATCCGGAGTGATACCACTCTGTTGGCAGGATTTTTTAAGGCTCAGACTACACTACTTGAACTACTCTTACGGCTCATTTCACTCACAGAGATGATTTTACTTTGCCACCTTGCTCCTAGCAGATACAGCTCAGCTCTTTTATGCCCTGGAGAAAATATAGCCATATCCCAGGGTTGAGTGATGGCCCTGCTGAAAAATTGGATGGAAAAAGTGGTTTAGTTGCAATGTTATTATCTTGGGTTTTGATCCAAAGTGCAACTTTTTACTTCACTTGTGGTTTTGTTCAGGCCTTTCAGAAATGGGTAGATGTCTCAGAAGGATTTCATGAAGGAATGTTTCATTTTGAAGTGTGTAAGAAAAGATGTGAAAAGCTTAGGAAATTTTAGGGTTGGTTTTTTTTTTTTTCAGATTCAGTTTGAAATCCAATTTATCAGGAACACCAATGAACACTAGATTTAGGTTGGAAGACATCACCAACTTTTTACTACAGAGTTATGGACTGAGAACAAGGATAAAAAAAAATTTGTTTCCTAACAGCATGTAGCAATGAGAAACAAGAACTTTCTTCTGACAAGCACAAGTGTCCTCAGGCTCTCAGAGTGATTTTTATCTTGTGGAAAACCAGTGTTTCAGGCAAATACAGTTCTGAAACTTCACCCAAATGCTGTCCTGATTTGCATAGCTGATTAAGAATGCACACATGGTAACAAAGGCTGTGATTGCTATCTCTCAAGCTTCCTACACTACAGTGTGGTGCTACTTTTGCAGGTTTGATGTCCAAGGGATTCTTGTGGATCCTTCTAGCCTGGCTGGTGGCTGCTTCCTCCCTAGGAGCTGATAGAGAACAGAGGGCTTGTGTGAGAGGGGAGGTGCTCTTGAAGGGATTGTCCCAGCAACTCATCTGCCCATGGCTCTAGCTCCATATGGAAGATAAACCTGGGGTATTTTCTGTTCATGTGTCAAGGAAATGCTGGGGACACAGATGAGGTATTAGTGCACTTTGGAGGAGTCAGTTTCTTGGTCCTGGGTGACAAGGGAGTGTATGCAGCACGTCATCCATGTCTGGTGAGCAGTCACCCTTGTTTGCTGTACACTTTCCATTCCCTTGATGCTGTGTTTTGATAGCAGATCTGTTTGGGAAGAGAGATGCTATTGATTTCATTTCTCTTCTCACCTCAGTAATCTGGACACCATGGACTCACGTGGAAATAAAAAGTGAGGTGACTCACTTGGTGAGCCCCTAATGTAGCAGTCAGATGGAAATCAGTTGTTAGCCATTATACAGCACAGAACAGAGGTGTCATGCTCTAGCTGTGAGAATCTGCCTAACAAGCCAGATGACAGCTCTTGCTCTCCCCACAATTTCTGCATGGAGGGTGAATTGCAGTAATCCTACATTTAAGGTGACACAGGTGTGGATTCATTTCCAGTCCCTCTGGACTCCTTGTTTTTAATTAATTTTTTTTCCCCCACTGATGTCAGTACAGCAGCAAATATAAATGCTGGCACTGCACTGATTAAAATTGTATTCCTAAAATAACTTTGTCCTTTGGTATCATTCTGCAAGATGCTTTTGTTTCTTTTTAAATTATTAGATTTCCAAAGTGATCTGAAGCAGAAAATGGAAAGGAAAATTTCAGAATAACTTTACCACAGGTAGAGGAAGATAAAACAGGATTTGATCACTGCCCTTACCCATCTATTCACTGCAGATCCCCCCTGTCCCCTGGTGCTTGTGTCTTCCTGGGTCCACCTACCCTGAGCGACCACCCTGCGTACAGCTTTCTCTCCTCACCCATCTCTCACCTCTTTTTTCTCTGCCCCTTGGACTTTGAGCTATAAAGCACCAAGCAAGCATCATACACTAGATAGCACCTAATACAAATTTCCATAATCTCCTCTTCAATAGTCCTAAGGCTGTTAGTGATCCTGTCTAATGACCATGGCTATTTATAAGAGATGATTCCTGTAGAACATACCAAACCCTGCTTGCTCATCTCCACTTATGACCTAGATTTTCTATTTGGTAGCATGTTTCAGCTAATTCAGTCTCTTTACTCAGTACAGAGAGCTTGAAGGTGACACTTATTCCTTTCTATGATGGAGCTGCTCTGGCTCCTCTGTAGCTGGTTCCTTATCACTGAAATGAATTCTTTGTGGCACTATGCCTAAAGCCTGCATGACTGCAAAATAGTGTTTCTCTTCGTGATCTATGCTAGACCTATTTCCATGGATCACTGTCTTAATTACGTTACACACCCCTGAAAGCAAAGATTCCTACCTCTTCTAGATCACTGGATCTCTATCAATATTTTAATGTGACCATCATACAGTTAATTGAAACAAGTAGAAAGAGTGGCACAATGCTGTGAATCAGCTGTTGGTCACATCACACAACTTTGCAGAGAATTAGAACCTTTCTGACTATGATTTGGGAAAATTGGCCCAAAGGATTAAATAGACCTGAATGAATTCTTTGCACTTTTGGCAGCACCAAACTTCGGTTTAGTGGTATGTTAGTGATAGGTATGGTTGGACTTGATCTTAGAGGTCTCTTCCAACCTTAATGATTCTGTGGTTCTGTGATTGTCTCTGGCATGGTCAGGAGCTGCCATCTGTTCTGTCTGATGCTGCTTTCTGCCAGGTACCTTGGTTGCTTACCTCTGGCTGGATGTGCTCTTTACATGCAAAGTCCAAAGAACAGTCTGACTTTCAGGCTTACAGTTCAACCAAATAAACATATTCCAGGGAAGGAGTAAAAGACCCCAAACTTCACAACTCTTACTCTCCCTCTTTAGCAATTCTATTTTCCTTGTTTCACAATGCAAAAAGCTAGAAAAGAAAGGAGAAAAGATCTTAATAGCAGAAAGTGATGGATTTTAATTGGTTTAGGATTTTCCTGGGAGGAGGATAGATACTGGAGAAAGAGCATAAGGTTTCTACCAAGATTTGCTTACATTTTTGAGAAATGCAATTTTTCAGTGAGAAGTTTGTGACTCCCCCTACTGAGAGAGGGACAAGTCCTACTGAGAGCTAAGTTTAGAAAATATTTAATGTATCTGCAAGGTAAAAAAAGAGATATTTATCTCCAACAATTATAACATGCGATCGAGACCATGTAGATCTGGTAGCTTTTTTGTTTTTTTAAATCAGAGTCCAGGGCTCACCTATGGCTATGCTGATCTAACAGCACAAAACCCAACCTTTATGTGAATCATAGAAACCTTTATGTGGTGAGAAGACAGTTTATAGGAGACCTGACAGAGGGTAGGAGGCACCTGTGTGACCCATTTGCACTTTAGCTAATATAAAGCTGTAAAATAGGGAATAATTTTATGAAGAAAATGCCGAAGTTTATCAATGAGAGACAATACTGATATATTCTCAGCTCAGGATACTTATAAGTATGCAGTGTCTGGGTGAGGGTTGTTCTAGCTGGGGTTAATGGATTTTCCTGACCTGCAGACTCACTGCTGTAAGAAAAAGGGAACCCTTAGTGTGACAGTTTGCATGAGAACGGTGACTTCTGGGAGAATGGGTTTTCCTAGGACTAGATTTTATATGCATGAGCTACAATAGAAAGGTGGGATTTGTCCAAGTGCTCTGTTATTTAGGCTCTGAGTGGGCTTACATTCATCTTCATACCCTTCAGCCACTTTGGAAATCTGACCTTGAAGGATTTGGTGCATCTTTGTGGGCACATTACATGAGCCTTCCTCTCATCCAGAGGAGGATAAGAGGTGGATAAGAGCAGGTTGCAGTGGTGTGGGCCTCTGCTAGCATGAAGATGACCATGTCATTAATGCTAGTGAGACTTACTTAATGCCTGTGTGCAGGTGTGCCTTCAAATATACAGATGAAATTGAGATTGATGACTCCTTTGTTTCAGAGTAGGAAAATACCTACTCCAAACATTGTTTTCCAGCTAATTTCTCAGGCCACTAAAATTAATTACTTTTATGGCTGCTCCTGCTAGGCACAGGTCCAGGATAGTATATCCCACTGCAAACATATTGTTGGAGGATAACAGACAAAAGCATCCTCAGAGGTAATGAAGTGCTGACTAGCTTGCACGGACACAAAATTTGCTTTTTTTGGTGAAATGTTTCTGAGATAGGCTCAGTGGAAACAAACTCACTTCTTTCTCCCCAGGATGGGACCTCAGCATTGCCTTCACTGCAAAGAAGTGTAATATAAGCACAGTTATCAGAGTGGGTTGAAAAAACCCCTTGTTCACAGCATGCCAATTCTCTGATCTTACTGTGCTCACTTCACAATGAGGTGAAGCTCCAGGTATAGAAATGTGGTGTTGTTAATAAGAATAATAATTATTATTATTACTTCTATTACTATTATTATTCATATACCTGTGCTCTAAAATGATTGCATGGCCCTACATGAGCCTTAGGATACACAGACAGAAATAATTATTATCTCCTAATTTTAATGTGTGATGGAAAGTTCTAGCTTCTTTCAATTGTTGATTTTTCTTTTTTTTAATGCAGTGAAATTAAATGCAAGAACCTCATAGCACAGCAATAAGAAAAAAAAATTAATTGAGCAAAAGTCAGCAAATGCAGAATTATGGTTCCCCCAGCAACTGTAATGAAAGCAAAGAACACATATATACACTGGTGTTAGAGTTAACGCTGCACACTACTTGGAATACAAATCCTAGCTGTGTTCAAGGAGCTGAGTGATGATTACTGTGAGCATCATAACTTTACATTTCCTGACTTTTTGCAATTAAAATCTCAACCTGGATGATGCATTAGCATAGGCTTTGCATTTAATTTGCTATTTTCTTTAGAATGTATGTGTGTGCTGATTACATTTGAGCGTTTCTTACCTTTTCATCTCATTTATTCTTTTGTAAGGGAAAAATCAGGGGAAAAACCATTAACCACATCAGCTCCCTTCTTTTCTCTCCCCAGTTGGGGGTGGGAAGGGGAAGGAGAAGAGAAAAAAGAACAAAAACCTTAGTGCAAGCACTGCAATTAATTGTATTTTTAGCTCTAAGAGGAATTTACTGATGAATGTAAATTTATATCACTGGTTTTATGTTATTATTTATACAGGTTTTGGCCAATACATACACAGATATATCTCCTCTAGACCTTTAACCCATATGGAGTTGTTGAGCTAAACATAATTCACACAGCTTTGGCCTTTCCAAAGCAAGTCTGACAAGGTCTTTGGTGGCTCCAAGCTCACAGATTTTTTTAGCCCACTGACATTAAAGTTCATTCTGAAGTCCTTCTGACTGTGGCAGTGACTTGAAAAGCACAAACTTGTGAACACTTGAAAGTGTGTCTTCATTGCAGGAGCTAGCTGGACTCTTTCTGTGTCATTGCCGTGCCTCCTCACTTAGCCACAGTGGGATTTAATGGAAGTAGGAGTGCTTCACAATCAGGCTAGCTAATGTGCACCGGGCCAAAATCCCACCAGTGCTTTCAGTGGGGATCGTATTCCTCATGGCACAATGGAAGATCAGAATGAAGTGCTCCAGTGCTGGTGGGATTATAAAGCTTTTCTCTCATTTTCATGAGTCTGGAGGGAAAGACAATCTGTCTCACAACCTGCTGGATCTGTGAGAGCACTAGCAACCTTGTGGACAGCCCAGTCAAGTCTGTCCCTTGAGCCAGTTCCCACATCAGCTCTGTAAGAGAAGCTCATGCTTTTCACTATTGCCCTGTCCAGGAGTAGTCATTTGTGCTAGTCTAGATTATAGTTTTTGGGACTAAAGACAGATCAGCAAGAAGGGAAGGATGCAATGCAGCTGGCTCTGTTTAAGTTGTGATTTTTATTTTTTCTTCTATTTGTTGTTAGTGTGTTGATGCTTATTACATAATTTCACTTGACCTTTGCTTTTGTTCTTTTGCACTTTAACCTTTCTTACTGGCTTCTTTTTTTTTTTGCTTTGTGCTCAACCATTTCAAGATGATGATTTCTTCCTGTAATTAACTCTATTCCCTTTGTTCTGAGGCTCGTGCTTTTATATCCCACTCCCTGTAGAGCCATCACATTTCTTTTAACCTAAAGGCCCTCTGCCACCAAGGGTAAATCAGCCTTGTCTAAGCTCATTCACTTGAGCCCACCAAAGAGAGATCCCCTCCTTTTCTGTCCATCCTTATATGAGCTCATGTCCATGTAAAGATGTCAGGCATCAAAGTTCAAAGAGAAAATAGCTCAGCACACGTTTTCCAGATGCTGTCAGACTGTTGCTTAGGCTCTGAAGGAATTAAATTATGTGAGTACTCATGCTGCTGTCAGAAGCTTGATGCCTTTTCTAAGAAAAAACAGTTATCTTTAAACACAACTAGTGTGCCTGAAAATTACAAAGTTCTGCCTCATTGATCAATTTACCAAAAATCCCCAAAAGTGTGAAAGCCTAGGACTGTTAATTAATGGTGGTGAGTAGGATGAACATGCACTGAAATGTGTGATTCCAGTATTTCTCTACTACAAGTAACAGAATTAAGGAAAAGCAGAGGTGACCTAGAGCAATATGACTTAAAACACTAGAAGGAATGGCTTCTGCAAAGACAGTGTCTGCTGCCTTTTTAGGTAAAATTTTTGCTTTTTATTTTGACACGGTGTATTTTGAAAAACTTTGCATGTCATTCCTAGGACAAATAGCAGACAGACAGAAGTAATTTTGTTAAAACCTTCACTACATCCCATTGGCAAACTGCGTTTTGTCAAACTCTTTTGTTCATAATGTTCACACGCGACATTTCATCAAATTTTTTGTCAACAGAATGTAATTTTATTCCAATCATTCTGTCAACAAGGAGAAATACCATAAAATAACTTTGCTCACAAACATAAATTATATGTTGATTTTGTCTGTAGAAGAAATGGAAGCATCAGAACTTTTTCTGAGGAGACAATGAAGACAGATCACATTCATTCTGTGGACAAAATATTAATGTCACAGGCAGCAGTTGGTGAGTTCTAGGCTGGCTGGAGGGCAGAGCATGCATGAAATTCAGAGTGAAGCAAAGAAGGAATGTATAAATGTGGTCATTCCAGCCCCAGTTTGGAACGTTAGGATGAAATCAATGGGCATTAGATCAGGCTTTTAATGGAAGGCAAGGAACCTATGAGAGGAGCTATGCCTCCATGAAGAGGCAGCTGGGATGCCATGGAGGATGCTGCATGGCATTCCACATAGCACGAGGTAGCTATGTTTACGTGAGAGGACACCACTCTGCCCTTTCACTGTATGTTGTTATGAGAGGGGGTTTTCTTTCTTTCTTTTTTCCTCCTAAGTAACTACTTTCTTGCACAGCATAAGTAATGCATTATTTTCAAGATACATCCTTTTAAAGTGGCTATTTGCAGTATATGGCTATTGCTCAAAAGCCTACATACTCCAGCATGAGAAAAAGCTCTGTGTATTTTACAGTGATTGCCAGCCACTTTCCATTTTCCCTGTTACAGTACAGCTTCTTCCTTTGTCTTCATCTTTCTGCCTAATAGTCTAAATATAGCAAAATGGGCATCTCAAATAATTGTTGGATTTTGAGTGTTTGGCTCACAACTGTATGTTCTTTCCAATTACTGGTCAAGAACACCTGTGCAGAATACAGATTTCATTCAGATGTGTTTGGAGAATGTACATTGTTTCCTGGCTACTAACTTTACAAGAAACTTCCTACCCAATTACAGTATCAAGAAAATTAGTCAATTTATAGGATGCCAGGCCTACTGGCAGCAGATGGGGTGCATCTCTCTCAGAAGGGGAGAAGGATTTTATCACAGGAGTTGGCTGGGCTCATTAACCATGCTTTAAACTAGATTTGAAGGCGGGAGCGGGGAAAACCTGGCTTGTAAGGAACAAGCCTGTGACGTTTGTGGGGTGTTGCGCCAGCTCTGCTGTTACCTCAGGGGATGTGCCAGTCAGGCAGAGCTCTAGCAGTGGTTACTTGCTCAAATGCCTGTACACTAATGTACGCAGTATGGGGAACAAACAGGATGAACTGGAGATCTGTGTGCGATCTCAGGACCATGATCTCATTGCAATCACTGAGACATGGTGGGACAGCTCACATGACTGGAACACTGTCATGGATGGCTATGTTCTTTTTAGGAGAGAGAGGCTGGCAGGGTGAGGAGGTGGAGTTGCTCTCTATGTGAGAGAGCATTTGGAATGTATTGAGCTCTCCTTGGGGGGTCATGATAAGCTGGTGAAAACCTTGTGGGTAAAAATTAGGGGAGAGTCTAATACGGGAGATATTGTAGTGGGTGTTTACTACAGGCCACCTGATCAAGATAATGAAACTGATGAAGCCTTCTATAAGNTAAGCTTAGGCATAAGAAGGAAATATATAGTACATGGAAGAATGGGCAAGCCACTTGGGAAGAATATAGGGAGGTTGTCAGAGGGTGTAGGGAGGCGACAAGGAGAGCCAAGGCCTCCTTAGAACTTAACCTGGCAAGGGAGGTCCAGGATAACAAGAGGAGATTTTTCAAGTATGTTGGAAGCAAAAGGAAGTTTAGAGGTAGTGTGGGCCCTTTGAGGAATGAAATGGGTGCACTGGTGACCGAGGACACAGAGAAGGTGGAATTACTCAATGCCACCTTCGCCTCGGTCTTTACTGCTAATACCAACTACCAGGAGTCCCAGAACTTCAAAACTGCAGAGGTAGATGGAAGGAAGATATTTTTTACCTCAGTTGATGAGGTTTGGGTCAGAGATCCGTTGAGCAAACTGGACAAGGGTAAGAAAACTTTGGGGAAATTGTTTCACCTTTCTCTGCATGAACGTCCCACCTATGAAAAAAGAGGTAATGGTCCATGCTTCTGTGATGCTTAATACACCTGTGTGGGGAATGCTGCAGAGATACCAGGGTTTGAACTGAATAAATGACTATGTCCTTTTCACTTGGGAAACTGCTAAAGGCTGATGAGGGTTTCTCCAAATGGTCTCAGGGAGTGGTCCGTCTCTTGCTTGTGACCAAGATCTAGCTGACACTCCTACTTCTCATCTTGACTACTGCTGATTATTCTTTTCCTAGCTTTTCCAATTTCTCACAGGCTTTTCCTTGAAGTGATTCAAAACACTGCGGCCAAATCCTTGTCCATGTTCACCCCATGATGTGGCTCATATCTGAACATCACCTCCTAGCCTTCTGGCATGCTCTTTCCTGATTTTCATCTCTCCTTGGCTCAACTTATCAGAGGTACCAAATGTGCTGCCAGTGTGGCTTATCACTTGGCATGTTCCCATCACTGACCTTTCCCTCTGACTCCTTCTGTCCTCAGCCTGCACTTCCCTTCCTGCACACCTCCAGCCTCCATGGTAGGTGCATAGGAGGGATGAATGTCTTTGTTCTTAGCTGCTTCCTCAAGTATCTCTATCTCTTTGGCCTTTGATAATATTTATGTTTCAACTTTGAAAATATTACATATTCCAGTAAACTTCTAGTAATCTTGTGTTTGGAGCTATGTTGATTTCCAGGGAGCCTCTGTAACTCCATTGTTTCTGTAGCTGACATCAGGGAAAAAGTTGCAGAGGGAAGAAAACTGTTCTTCACTTGTGCCTCTGTATGCAGCTTTCCATGCTAGAACATGCGGTACTTCATTGTAAAATGCAGTGACTTCTGTACCCTTGAATGCATCAGCACAAATGTTGACTCAGTTGAGTTTAATAGACTCTCTGTGTATAGGCATAAAAGAGAATATGAGGAAGAGATGAACAACTGACTTCTGAATACTCAACAGTGCTGTAGAAGCTTGTTGAAACCCACCAGGGCATTTCACAACTTCTCAGAGTTCCTGAAACAGCAGGTGCAGACTATTTGAAACTTGCTTGTAAAACAAAATTTTAAGAAGAATAAAAAAAGCCCCAATTCTCAGCGTCTTGTCTTTGGAAAGCAGGTTACAGTTATGTACTGACGCAATGAAAAGATTTGAAGTTAACAATAAGTAAGATGGTACAGTAACTAGACTCAAACATGCAGACTCAGTTCATTTGTAAAAGTGTCCAATGAGGTTATTTTCATGCTGCTTCTTAAACTGTCCCAAAAGAGCATGGTATGTCAGTTCATGGTCTTTTATCTCTGAGAATGGTGCTTTATATACATTCAGTCTTAAGCAATGATATAATATAGTATCTCTTTCAGAAGTCAACTAGAAGTCAGAGAAGAGATAAATTAATAATTACAAATGCTGCATAATTGCACATGAAGTCCAGTAGCCTTGCATTAATTGAAAATCCAAGCCCTCATGAGATCAGTGGGAATTTTCTGTTGACATTAGCAGAGAGATAAGCTCATATGAACTTTAAAGGCAAGCTTGCTTGTCTAGGTTGGTGTTGGTTGCAGTTCCTTACCTTGTGATGTGAGTGAAACAGAAGAGTGATCAGATTTTATAGCCCCGTAGTCTTCTGCATCTGCCTTTTCCACCCTTTCTGCTCCCCTTTGCACTAAAGCTGTGTGCTGTTTGGCCTTTAACCCTTCTTTCCACATGATCTCTCCCATTTTTGCAGTAATTGGTTCACCTCAGCCCCAGCACACTCAATCAGGGTGCTGTGAGCTGGCCAGAAGAACTTACAAAGGTGCCGATCAGCCACCTCTGGGGCTGTGACTCTGTCCATATGATGACATCCAACAGAGTCAGAGAAGGTGCAGACTCTGTGATCAGCATGACAAGCTCATTAAAAAGTTAGCAAACAACTTCTAAAATTCAAAGAACTGGAAATGACAGTTGCAGTCTGGAAACTCTCTGAAGCTCTGCCAAAGGTACAGGAGAGCTTGACCAGGTGTTCCTGGCCACAGTGGTGGCAGAGTCCCCAAGGTGAGTGGCAGGCAAATAAGCAAGGGCACACAGACTCCTAGGTTGGAGGATGGTGGCAGAGGAGATCCGTGTTGGGGATGCTGCTGTGGAAAAGGGTGCTGAAACCTCTCCACAACAGGTCTTACAGCTGGGTCACCACTTTTGGGGCCATAACTCAAGGATCTGTTTGCAACTGGAAGAAAGCAGGTGGCAAGAGCAGCTCTGGAGCAGAACAGCAGCAGCAGCCCCAGTTGTGGAAATATGTCTGTGCTTTTGTTGTCCTTCTGGAGGAAATTATAGGGAAAGCAGGATGGATTTTGTGGTTATGACCAAGAAAATAATTACTGTGGAGGCTACTGTGTATAACAGACTGGCTTTTAACATTATCTGATAAAGGGAGCCATGCACTTCCCTCAGCCCATCCTCTTCAGTCTCTGATCAAAGATGGAAGCCAAGCAGAAGACAAAATTAAGTGTGCAATTTCTGATTAATTCTCAGTAGGTTTGTGCTGATTGCTTAAAAAAAAAATCAAAGCTGGGATTACAGGCTTAGCAAGGGGAGTGCATATTTCAGCACATACTGGGCTCTTTGTCATTCTGTCACACTGGTAAAATGAGACTATTAATGCATTGTCCTAGGCAGGATGCATTATAAAGCCCAGTGGCTAAGTTAAATGGGAAAAATACTCCAAGAAAAACAGCATGCAGCTTCCTATTGCTCTCTCTTTCTTGCAGGACTGTCTAGGGGAGCCAGGGGAGATACAGTGGGTGAAGTTGTAAGAGCTTTTCACAGAGGATAAACTCATGATAGTCAAAGTTCCTGGGCAAAGCAGATTTCCAGTGTCTGCTCAGTGTCTTACAAATTATCCTGACTTTCTGAAATGCTATATGTCAGTAGGTGACAAATATTCCCTTTTTGTGTGCAGGGAAGGTATGACACAGCAGGCCGTAAATGTTTTCCCCAGTTACGTGTTCACCATTACCAAAAGTGTCTGGGCAATGCAGGGCTGCAGAGATCCTACTTTTAAGCATAACATTAGGATGAAAACAAAATCACCTCTGTCTCTATGTAAGTTATCTAGGGGTGAAGGCTTGCCTAGTAATTACTCAGTATACCAGTGATTAACAGGTTCAGACAACCCTTGCAGGAGACATGAGTACCATGAGCAGCCTCAGCACAATTTGGGAAGCCCCATCTCTTGATATCTGTTCTGAGTTAAGGTATGTTTGTTAAACTCCGTGCCAGTGCTGTAACCCACACTATTTCTTGCCTTCCAGATGTCCATTTCTGCAGCACTTGCTGGTGTCTGGTGCTGACCTGACTAGCCAAAACTTTCTATTCTTTGCAGAGATTAGTTGTTAAATAACAGCAACAACCTACTCTGAATTAGTATTCTCTCTTAAGTTTTGGCCACCCCTGGTCAGGGCAATCCCTAAGAAGTTGCCTGGGTTTTGCAGCAGATCCAGAGCCACCACCCATCCATCTCCTCAGCACTGCAAGGACAAAGCAATCATCCTTTCAGCACTAGCTATCTGGTGGCTGAGAGTGGCAGCCTGGTTTTGGGGAATCAGTACTAATTACAGCTCATAACAGATGTCTCCACTCCACTGTGTTAGGATGTGGGTCCCCTGTGAGACCTGCTGTTGCTTTCTGAGAGTCAGAGCTGAGTGCTGAAGTGTCTCTTCCACTGCTTGCACTGCTTCAGCAACCCACTGCAGCACCCATGCAGCCACCAGCAGGTCAGGGGCAGAGGTGTGCCAAAGTCTGGGCAGGCTGGAGGCACTGTGGTGTGGGGGCCAGGCACTGCTGGAGAGGGTTTGGAAGGCTTAGTTGGGTGTGCTGAGCCCATATCTACTCTGGGGTAGGAGCCACTGCGCCCTGGTGTTTCTGCAAGCCTCTCATGGTGTCACCTCAAACAAGTCCACCTGCTCATGTCTCAATTCCAGCTTCTCTTAACAGCATCATGTAAATGTCTAAGAACCCAAACAGTGATGAGTGCCTTTTATTCCAGGCATTTTGCAGAGAAGAAACAAAGAATAGTGTATGCCAGGGAGAGCTACTCTTTTAATGCACATAAATGCTGGGCAGCTTTATGAATGATTACAAAAGGCTTTGAGTACCAGAGTGAGGAAGTGTGCTATAAAGGCAGAAAATGTTGTTTTGTCATTATGCTTCTCAGCTGTGTTTTTTCTCTTTACAGGACTGAATGAGTTGGGAATGGCTGTCTTGTTTTCCCCAGCACTTAGAATGTTTTGTTCCGTTCTATGTATTTGTCAAAGATAACACTGCAGATGGGAGGAGTAGCCAATCTGAAGAAGACCATCCTGTTCTACGAGTGACTTCTTGCATGGGTTTGCCATGCAGAGTCTGCCCGTTCACAGATAGGCCACAGAGAGCTTCTGATGGACCAGTGCCTGAATCCCCATGGGCCTTCAACACCATCCGGCTGCTGGGGTCCCTGGGACACTTTTGGGGAACCCATCCAGCCCTAGCTGGCAGCTGCCATGCAGCCAATGTGGGCAGCCCAGCAGCACCCCACTTATCTACCTCCAGCTGGGTGGGGGCTGGTGGGAAGCTTCTTTCCCTATTTCCCCTGTCTGGGCAAAATTGAGTTGCTTTTTGGGCTGCTTTTATGGCAGAGATGGTGTTAAATATCAGTTGATCTTGCAACCTGTCTTCCTACTGCTTCATTCTGAAGGAAAACAAGGCTAAAATAAAAGGACCTTTTCATCTTTCATTTGTCGTGTTACTAATTGCTGTATTACAGCATTTTCCAAGACCAATTACATACTGTTTGGGGAGATTAGCAGAGTGCAAAACCTACCATGGTTTATTATATAGTGATGGCTCATCGAAGAAAAGTAACCTAATTCCAGCTCTTACCATTTTGTGTATTTATCCCAATGCAGGTTTCATATATACACATATATAATAGGAACTGCATAACAGTCAGCAATGTTTAAAACAGAATTTCTTCCCCACGAGGGAATGAATAAGAGTCATTTGTCATATGTTTCCTTTAATTCATGGCTACAGAGCATTTTAGAATTGCTTGATGTAAATCTGTCTCATCTATTTGACAACTCTGATATTGAGTCATTCATTTTTATTCTATGACTTAAAAAATTCTATATTGCAGCTGGAGATGGGTGGCTAAAGTGCTAGTTTTGGACTATGACTTGAATGTAACAATAGCTTTTGACCCTAGCTCCAGTCCCAAGGAAAGTGAATTTGGCGATCTCATTTCAATTCATACTGAATAGCTGTTCACATAAAAAAATCAGCACCTACCATTTGTCATACTTGGCAGCTTCTGCTTAAGAATGGTCCAGAACTGCATTACCATGGAAACTAAATTACCTACTCCTACTCCTGGCTCAGAAGGTGATTTCAGCCGGTTGTGGAGGTTTCATATCGCTGACAGAAGGAGGTGGGGGCAATCTGGGAACTGCCACACACATGACCCATGAGTAGGCTTGTATCCATGCTCTGTTTTGAATATTGCCATCTTCTTTCCATGTGCTTTTGGGTTCAGGCCAAATGGCTTTCTTACACATCACCATTTATTTACTGATTTTTATTATGATAGCAGCTACCAGCTCCGACCAGAACCAGGACTGTGTTGTGCTTAGTGCTGTACATACATATGTTTAGAGACAGTTTCTACTCTGAAGACTAGGCAAGCATGTGAGGTTCCATATATTCATTTTAACCAGAAAACTAAAACAAGATAAGTGACTGATCTGAGATTACACAGGAAAGTGGTGGCAAACCTAGCAAATGAATGACCCTTTCTTTAGACTCAGCCCTATGTTACTTCCCCAAACCACTTCATCCTCCTTCAGAATTACTCCAAATCCATGCTAGATGATCTGGAAATACCACATGGTCAGATACTTCTTGTTTCTTGTCATTTACCAAAGGCTGATGATTCACAAAACAGTTTATTTAAGGCTACTCAGTCCTGGAATGAACAAACATAATGGATTAGAGATCAATGCTTACTTGACACTAAAATATTTTAAGGTTAATTACATACTGTATGTTGATTTTATAATTGTAAACAAAAACTCAGCTGTAACCACTCCATCCTTCAATAATGACTGAAACAAAAGATCATTTCAATCTACTGAGCTGCATATACCATCCTTTCTCCTCCCAGATACTGATTCTGAGTGAGATGGACACCAGTGGAAATACTAGAAAAGAAATAAATGTACAAAAAATAGACTAACATGGATCATTCAAACTCATTAGAGCTAGAAACTCAGCAGAAAGAAATACAAGAAACAAAGGAGCTTGGCCATTGCTTGGTAGTGACTGTGTGAGGATGGGAGAGCCACAAGCATCCTGTCCTGTGACAGTTTGGCTCTGAGGGCTGAGCCCTGACATTGTGTCTGTGGTGAGAGCAGTGTAGCTGGGACAATTTGGGAGTAGAGCCCATAGCTGGGATGACTTTGGTTTTAGGAGATGACAGCGCTGCAAAGGTTATCAAGTCTTGCTACAGGGCTAGTAAAATCAGGCGGAAAAGCACAGCAAGGCATGGGATGTTCAGGTCTCTTTCTAAGCCTTTGGTGAAGTCCCAGACAAACCCACAAAATCACCAGGGATCACCAGTCCAAGGACTGCTGCTTTGCAGAGACTGACAGGGGAAGTCCCTCCTCTGATCCCCACTTGCCTGCCCTGTACAGTGGGACCACACGAAAGGTGACCACAGCTGAAGCCTTCTAAGCCTTCTCTTGAGTGTCTTCTGTGCCTCCTGCCATGCCTTTCCCTTGTCCTGAGAACACCGAAGCTGCTACTTGAGTCCTTTTCAAGCTGGACTGGAGATGTGTTCAAGGGGATGTGCTGTCTGGGTTGTGATGCAAAGACCTGTCTGGTTGTGACTGTTGGCCTGTGTTGTTGCTCCTTGACTTGGTGCCAGATTCATACTGTGGAGAAAAAGTGTCCTTCAATTCTTGGCTGCAAGGTGCATGCTGCTGGGAGACAACTGGCTCAGGAGCACCCATCCCTGCAGGACACCCTGATGCCCAGGTGCTTAGTGCCTGCAGGCCCCTGCCATGTCATCCTCCATCCACAGTATGGACCACTCCCACTTCACCATCAGGAGTTGTTGGTGGCCACTAGGCTTTCGTCTCTCTTTGACACCTCCCTCCAACGGATGCCGAGTGGGGACACTTCTCTTGCTTTGCCCTTGCCATGGCCCTGGCACAGTATTTGGGTCCCTTCTGCTCTGCCTTTGCTTTTTATATGCATCTTTCCTATTTAAGTGTCACAGATCACTGCACCAGCTGATTAGCCTGTACATGGATGGAATATAAAAAAGCAAATCCCCAAGTTGTAGGTAAGATCTTTTGTGAGATTGACTAGCTAAAAATAAAACAGAAATTGGCTCTGAGCTTCTGAGAATCTGTCTCTTCCTCAGGCCATGGGAAAGCAGAGCAAGGGGTAGCACTTCATAATTAATTATGAATTTATAATTAATTTGAAGCCTGAATCAACAGCCGACTAGTAGAGATGCTATTACTTCCTCTGTGTTTCCACAGTCTGTCAGAGAGTTTGATCCTGACAACCAGGTTCCAAAACTTCAGGATATTTTTTTCTGTTCAGTTTGCCTTTTCTAAGCTTCTTAGTTTTCATACAAATTTGCTTTTTGATAGTTTTTCTGTTTAAGGGACTAGATCAATACCTGTATTTTGGGTCTCTAGACTGTATATGTGAGCATAAACAAAGTCATCATCCCTAGGTTGGAAGTATTTGCTTTTTTGTGTAGGGTTATATATTGTTTTGAATGTTCATTCTTTTGATGGTTAAACAATGCAAAAATCTTCTGTGCTTCTGCAGCATGTAATTTGATGTTCAGCATATACAAAGTCTCCTTACTCCATGCAATAAATGCCACAAAACTTCTGTCCCCACTCTGCTCTGTGGGGCTTAAGTATATTGGTGGGCTGGGATTTTGGAAAGCTTTTGAGACTGACTTTTGCCTACCTCTCTGCTAAGGCTGGTGGTTACAATTTCTGCTGAGCTCAAGGAGAGCAGAGCTGGGTCAGTGTTGAACACTTCTGAAAATCCCACCTGTAAAGCCTGCAGAGTTCATTATAGGGGCAAAAATTTGTATAAAGCCCAGCAGGGACATACAGAAATTGTTAGCAGCTTATTAATGGCCTCAATGGTGGATGTGTGTATTGAATTTAATTGGGCTGCATCCCAGTAAGGTTCTGATAGCTTCTGATTAATTTTCTCTACAGTCTACCTTTTACTTCTCCTCTTAAAGACTGGACAGGCAGTCTACTTCTACACTTGCATAAAAGACTGGCAGTGAAGTAAAGCATGCAGGTAATTATTTATTATGCCCCAAGGAAGAGCAGTGAACGAGGTAGGTCCTTAGTTAATATAGTTGGATGCTAGCAGTTAGCTATCAATCCCTCTTGATGTCATCCTAAAGTAAAGCAGAATTAAATGTGATACTGTTTAATTTTGAGAGTACAGGCATGGCTCAGTTTCTTTGTATAAGGTCTGGTTAGTAACGTGAAGACAAAGTAAGCTTTGAGCACAGTGGCATGCTTGAAAGGGCAGGTTATATTTATTCTGTGTTGTGTCAAGGGCATGCTGCTTGTTAACTGCAATTAGACAGTGTATCTGGAGGTCTATGTCCAAGAAGGGAAGATGTCTTTGCAGAGTATGAAAGGACTATTGTGTGAGTCCTTGGGTCTCAGGGAGTATGAAGGTGCTTCCCTCTCCTGCAAGTTATTACTCATACTTGCTTACTTTTATGTAAATCCAGTGATGAGGAGAACTGACAAGACTATGACATGAAGAAATTTCACCTCTTTCTCTGGAACAGGGCTATTATTGTTACATAATACTGTTTTAGTCCTCTGCAGAGGAAAGAAAGAGATGCTGTTGAAAATCCCATAATTAGCAGCTTAAGGTATAAACCATATAGAGCCCTGTGTTCTACCATAAACATCCTAATTAGCTTTGTAGGGTCTGTTTAAGAGCAAACAGAAATGCATCCTTATCACTAAATAATTATTTGCAAATAAACTCTTTCTCAACACATCTTAGGAAAACACAAGTTTATTAGTTGGCAGAGTTAAGCCAGCTGAGTAGCTGAAAAAGCATGAAAAGAACTACAGAAGTTCCTTTCAGAATCCTGCTCTTTGGCTTTATTTCTCTAAAGCTTGATTTATCAAGAGGAGAATACAATATTTGGTTTCCCCACAAGTAAGCTCTTTTCATGTTTTGTCTTTGAAATGAAAATCGTCTTTTGGAACAAATATCTGCTCCATCAGATAACTGCATGCTTGTCATCCCTAACAGTGTGCTGGCAGGAAGGCTGGGCGAGGATTTTTCTGCAGTACATTGAGTACACAGTGCTGGCACTAGATCAAGAATCAATTCCTCTGATATCGAAATATTGACTTTGCATGGCCAGCCTGATTTAAATGCTTATCATTCTTGACTTTGTAGACTACATACATACTGCAAACATTTTCCATGTGGGTCTGAGAATAAACATCTTTACAGCTATCTGGCCATTTCTAGCAGAGTAACAAAGGGGCTGTGTGCATGCATGGGAGCCTGCGTGTGAGAGCAAGATTGCCAGCAGATAAGTGCATCTGCCACATCTGCATAGAGCCCCTTTAGAAGAAGTTGGGAAGGGTATTTTTAATACTAGGAATTACACAGTGTGGTTCCTCTGAGTGTTAAGGTGGGTTTCACTGCCCAGTGTGCATGAGTGTTGACCAGAGAGCTGAAAAATTGTGAACACAAACAAACCCTAACACAATTATTAAAACATTTTAAGGTCTTTGTGCTATGAAATAATAATAATAATACAAATAGAAAAAAGTAAAGATCATTTCCCATAGGCAATCAGAACACCTATTAAGTAAGCAACGATGTTTAATTGGCATTATCGTATGCTCCAGCGAGGAAGACAATGGATCTTGCATGTGCGCAAGTGGAACACATTTGCATTTCATAGATGATTAAAAGAGATTTGATTGCATTTGTCTGAAGCCTGGCAAGTGAGGGCACATCTGCCGCCTTCAATGTGCCCCATCTTCCTGAGGACTAATGGAGTGCACTGAGTCACCATGAGATGGGCTTTTACCCCTGAAAGTCCCACGGCACCTTCTGCTACGCGGCCAGATTCTTTGTTAGCCCTGGAGACCTCTTCTTATAAAGAATTGATGTAAAGTGGAGCAAGATGGGAATGATTCGAGGCAGTCAACTTGTCTTCATCTGGTTATGCAAGAGCCCTTGGGCTTTCTGCTGCTTCAAGGTAGAATTTATAAGGTGAGATGAAAGGTAATTTAGGTCATTAATTTGTGTTAAGGACTGGCAGAATAACAACGGCGCATTTAATCTTGCCATGGAAAAAACTGGTAATGCTCAGAGTAGGGGTCAGTATTAGGGGACTGATTTCCTCTTACACTCAGCTTAGAAAGGGTTGCTTCAAAATGGAGATTTCATTTGCTGGAAACGTAAAGCTGAGTTAACTGAGTTTGAAAAAAAGTCCAAGAATTTTAAGTATAATCTATAAACCAATTAATTAATGGTACTAAAGTGTTTTCCTCGTGCTTTTCATTACTTTTCAACCTAATTTCAACATTACAAATACACTCCCAGCTGTACTTTAGCTCAGACTCATCACCCAGCGCCTGAGCCTAGGGCTGCAGTGAAGGGCAAAGGCTGCCTTGAGCTTCTGCATGGGGGTGAAATCCTTGCTGCCTGCAAGCTCACCTTTCCCTCCTGAACCCAGTGGACACTCAGCAGCTCCCTTTTTGGCAGTGCTGTGCTTTTTCTCCAACCAGCATGACCATCCTGTGGCTGACAAGTAACCCACAGTGGTCTTGTCCTTCCTTGTTACTTCCTCCAGTGCCCACAGTGTGTCTCCCAGCCCCTTATCAGGGTCCTTGTCTGTGGATGTTTGCTCTTTATTGTATTCTTCACTCTGAGGTACCTTCTGGTTTTGCTGCCTTTGTGTTCCCTCTGCTCTCGCTACACATTGTGCTCTGCTGTCCCTTATTCTCATGGCATTGTTCTCTTTCATGTGGCAAATGACTGCTCTTCTCTTTTTGAGAAATGTCTCCTAAACCACACTGCCCTTACATGAAAGACTGAAATAAAGACAAGCTGCCTTGACTGGGAGAACCTAGAAAATATGTCTCCCCACCTGATGAAAGTGTCTTATCGGAATAGGTGGATGCATTCAATAGCAATGACAATGGCTTTCTAAAGGAGCAGGTTTCTCGGATGGCTCCTCTGCTGCCACCTCCAGTGATCCTTGGGTGATTGTGGGCATGACTCTGCCCTTCCACCTCATGGTGATCTGTTGAACATTTCTTATCCTGCGTTTTGGATCAAGTGCTTGCTCATAGCATCATTGCTGTAACTATGGCTCTATATTAGCTCTGCCATTGCCCATTTCTTGGCTATCCTCCTTTCCACTGCTCAGTTTCCTCAGGAACAGCCTTGACCCTGCCTGCATTGGAGGGAGTGGAGCAAATGGACCTTCTGCCATTAGGAGAACTCAGATACTGCCTCTGTCTTGTGCTTTTCACTGGGATCTTTCTGCAGCCGCTGTAACTCCTCATGACCATGGCCAAGCCCTGTTGGTCTGGACTGCTACTGCTCCATGGTGGTGTTGTAGGCCATGCTTCATGGGTTGGGTGGTGGCCACATGGAGATGGTTCTGGAGTTTTGTTTGAACAATGCTGCGTATGGAAAGAAAACAGGAAATTACAGGTGATGTATGTGGTATTGCTTAAACTATAATTAAAGTTTGCCTGTTGTGACTCTGATCTTAATTATGTAAGCTACATTTTTTTTTAAGCAAAGTATTCCCATAGAGAAAGAGCTCTTACAAAGAATTTCTCATCACTTATTGCCAAAGTTTTTCCCTTCAGCTTTGTTGCTACTTAATCTTAGCCCCTGGAGGCAAGTTACACATATTAACCTGTCAGAGCAATGTTAAAGTTTTGTGACACTTCAGAATATATTCATAAAGTCCATAAAACCATCATAAAGGCTCTGGTTTTCTTCCTCATCTGGTCATGCCCTGTAACAGCATTTCTTCATATACTGTACCTCTGACCCTATTGTTCATTTAATGTGGTCTTCCAATTGGAAAGGGCCTTTTGGAGGTTTAGAGAAACATATGCCTTCACTAGTGTTTGTTGCTGGTCTAGGGTCTCTAAGACTTCAAGACACAGAGGATGGAGACAAAATTCAAGGCCTTCTTTGAGTACTCCTGCTGAGCTCTAAGAGATGCAGCAGGATAAAAACTTGGAGCTGATTCTTTCTGGATGCTAACTGATGGAGTAGTGTGGGCTGTTACCTCCATAGAAAAATTAGCAAGTTGTTTGACCTGTGTCTGCTAGTGGACAAATCCTTTTTATAAGTTACTGGTGATTATTTGCTTGCTGTGAATCCCCTAATGGATCAAGGATTTTTATTAACCAATGGGGAAAGTCTATTTTCTCATGTGTGCTTGGCCATCCTTGCTGAAGATGAAGGAGAGGTAAGTAAGGCAGGGGAAAAGGAGCTTGAATAGTGATGAACTATGATTAATGTAATCTGCTTTCGAATAGTGTTTTCACTTACAGATTTCATATTGTTAAATACAGACTTAGGCAAAAGGCTTTAGACACATAGTGTCAGAGTCTGGGAAACAAACATATTAGACAGGTGCCCTGGATGCTGCTGTCAAGAGCAGTCCTCTCATAGTAAAAATTGCTGTTTCTGTATGACAACATGGACTCCAAACTGATCAGACAACATGGCTTTTAGCTTCAGTAGTACTGATCTGTGATAAATACCTGGAATATTCTTTATCAAATCATATAAATATATAGTGGCGTTCAGGCACCTTCACTTTGGAATGTAAAAGTCATCATTACTACACAGGTCATGAGTTTGTAGATTTCATTTTTATTCAGCTAAGGAAAAAAAAAATGTTTCTTGTTTGCAAGCCAGTAAGCATGCTAGAAAAATTGTTTACCATGTTTCAGAAACACAAACATAAGGCTAAATTAAGCTTGATCAGCCAAGTCTGACTGTATTCTCTTTAATACAGCACAGTCTGCAACTCTAATCTCCAAGCTTGCAAGCTGTAGAAAAAGCATAATTTTCATTCACCTTTGGGAAAGAGAATCCTTTCCTGGTAGCTAAGAAGTTTCTCTCACAAGCTTAGAAAGAAAAACGCTCATATGCAAAAGAAAGATCTTTATTTGAAGGCAAAAATAGTGCCTCTCTGTCATGTGCTCTAATTAACTTGCTGTAATGTCGCTCTGGTGATGGACACAGAAATAGACATTTGCTTTCCTAAATCCTGAAGTAGAAAATGAGGCATGAGTCAGGAGGGTACAAGAGGGCAGAACTCATTTTCTTTTAATTACTTTTATTCAGGTTATATCATCCAGCAGCTGTTCAAGTTTCATTTTGAGAAGCTGAATCCTCCTGAAATCCCAGCATGTCATTTTTGATGGGACTTGCTCTCTTCTCCTTTTAGATATACAAGGTTTTTTTATCTTAGTGCTGATAGGGAAAGTAGACACAGTGAACAGTGTTCCCGTTCACTGTTGAAGCATGTAATTGGCCACCAACTCTCTGCTAGTAAAATGGAGGAGGAAGAAGCACTCTGCAAAAGATGTGGCCAAATAACATGACAGTTCTCATGACTAAGCAAATAACTGGGGAAGTGTTTGAGCTCTTCTCAAGTTTGTGTACATGTGTACCAAGGCCTGCTTTGGGGAAGATCAGCGCAATTCGTGGCTGAATGGCAAGCTCCAATGGGCATGCAGGCTCATCACAATCTCAGCTTGGCAGCTGAGTTTCAGGGAGCTTTGCTGTAACCAGGTGAATGTTACTCCCAAGTTGTTATCTCTACTTTTTAGTCTTCAAGGGGGTTTGGCTGATGGCTGAGGATGGTCCTCCAGATGTATATCCCTGCTGAGTTCTGGCCAGTGCCACCAATGTCTGTGGTGATGACTGAAGTCCTCAGTCCCAATACCTCAGCTCCTCCCCTCTGAAATGAGCTTAATATGACTCTTTTCTCCAGCAACATACAAAAGTAAAGACATAATGCCTTCTGAACCACCACATGCATTCTGCTGCTGATCCCCACTGTGTGGCTGTAAAGGCTGCTGAAGTTAGTTAGTGCCCCTGCAAAGCAGCAAGGGCTCATCTTCTAGAGGAGGCAATAGATGGAGTTACAGAGAACTTCATGGACTTACCACTTAAAATATTTCCACTCATTTTCCTGTCTTTTTAAGAAAGGGTAGGAATTTTTGGATAAACATAACTTAGAAAATTCTGATTTTCAGTTCCTCTTTTGTTGTGGCCCCTGTCTTTTTTTAGTGATGGACAAGGGATTGGACCTTCTATATGTGTCTGTGGCTTTATTTTTGACCACAAGGTCTGTAAACAGTCTCCCATAGGAGAGCACTTCTATGCTTTTTTTGTAGGTAGTTCTTTCTCATGCCCTCTTTGAGCACAGGAGACTGGGTGACAAGTAGTTTCTTGGGCTTGTAATTTCAGATGTGACTTCTATTTGCATCACTTTTAAAGGAATACAGAGATCCTGGGACAGCCTGACAAAAGCTATGTAAAAAGCTGGAAGTGTAGGTGAGTCAAAAAAAGGAAAGAAACCAAAAACAAAGCTGAAAACAAGAACATCAGGATAGAAGCCACCCTATCAGCACAATTTTGAAGTTATTTAAAAGCCTCTAAAGTCTCTGAAGCCTATTTTCTATGGAAGTTTAGGATGCCTTGACAACAAAAATCAATATTTCAGTATTTAAAACATACGAAATGAATTATGTGTAAAATGAAACTGCCCAGATGAATTTTGACAACAGTTCCTATATGCATTATTTATTTTTTATTGTTTTATTTTTACAGATGTGGATGGTGACTGAACTACTAATGTAAGCATGTATCCAGATAACTTTAAAACCTATGTTATTGTCCTGGTTCATATTAATAATGCAATTTAGTTATAAAATAGCTTTTTTTTTTACAAACAAATTTACAAGCTTAAAACATAGTTATCAACCTACTGAGTATATACAAACCATTTTCAACCATACCTGAAACTCTCTCACATGGAACAGCTCATTCATAACTGATCCAGAACATATATAAAACTCTAACGGATATATTTAGGAAAGGAAGTGAAGGCTATTTTAAATTTATGGGACCTGGAATTGCAAAGTGACTACAACAGTGAAACTTAACACACAAACTCCTCCAAAGAGAGAGTATTGTATCTTTAGGTTTTGGGTTTTTTTTAGGAATCACTAGGGATTTGATTGAATTTTCTACTTCCAAGGGACCACCTTTTCCCACTATCATGAGCAGCATGTGGTGCCTCTTGTCTCCTAACTTAACATTGGTATCACTGTCAATCAGCATCTCCAGACAATATATAGCACAGATCTATGTCCTGAAGGTCCCGTGCAGCCTTGGGCCCATCCTTGATCAGCTTTGCAGTTACTGGCATCAGCCTCTCCATGTCAAACATAAAGGCTTAATATTGCATTTAAACCCCAAAGACCACTCTGGTTTAGAGCTTTCTTTTCTTTTCTTTTCTTTTCTTTTCTTTTCTTTTCTTTTCTTTTCTTTTCTTTTCTTTTCTTTTCTTTTCTTTTCTTTTCTTTTCTTTTCTTTTCTTTTCTTTTCTTTTCTTTTCTTTTCTTTTCTTTTCTTTTCTCCTCTCCTCTCCTCTCCTCTCCTCTCCTCTCCTCTCCTCTCTTTATTCTTTCTTTCAGGTTTTCTCCTCCCCCTACAAGCTCTGTACATTTAAGATTCTTCCAAGTGGATGCAAATGGCACTTAATAGAAAAACAGAAAATCGTGCTTAGATAAAAGCTATCCCAGCATGTTTTAATGTTGAAAGTAGACTACCTAAAATAGGGTTTATAATGCAAATGCTGACATCCTCACCAGACTCTATGTGCCTGTTGCTCTTTTGTCCTGCAAGTTATTAGAATGTAGCCTGGTTGCCTAAGAGATAAGGTAGCTACTTAGCAGATATTTAGCCATCAGTATAAATTAATGTCCTACAATGTATTTATTGGAAAAAATACACTTAATTAAATGGTCAAGTTATACAAGCCACCCACCAACTACAAGTGTGTTCTGGCAACAGAAGTATTGTTGTTACTGTGGTTCTGCTTCAAGATGGTTTTTTAAAGTAAATGCACACTTCAGCCTAACAGTTCTGACTACAGCATATTGATAAGATAAATCTGCACTAAAGGGAGCCATAGCATTTTTAGTCTCTATTTCCAGCTACCAGTAGTTCATTAGTGACACTGTTGATTCATTAGGAGTCTTTTCATTAACAGTCTGACACTCGTTTGTAGAAATAAAAACCAGGAAAAGTAACAAGGCACTCTGCATTTTCTTTTATTTCTCTGGTATTTCTGTATTTTATAATGTCAACAGATGACCTGGGAACTCTTAAGGATGTAGATTTTAAGCTGAACCTGAATGTGTGCAATTCGTTTTTAGTTTTCACACAATGTAATTTCAGGGGTAAATCTGTATTTTGCACATGTAAGATGTCTAGTAGATGGCAACTGCATGGGAAAATCAGATGTGAAAATTCTGTTCTTAAATTGCATTTAATTGGACCCTTAAAGGCTGACATGGAAACACGGGGGAAATATGACTTTTGCTTTGTTATTTAAATAGGCTGTTGGCCATATCTCTAAACTTTATAAGGGTTTGGATAGATTAGGAGCTCTCTGCTATGCTATCAAAGATGTCATGCTCCTGTAAATTCCTATCAAATATATAAATATGAATTTTTCTTTGTTTATAATTGCCATTTAATTGTAGGACCAAATTCCATAGCTTAACATTTATATCGTGCTTGATACTTTAAGCATTGCACAAATACTAACTAATTAATAAAAACATCTGAGCTGCCCTTCTGAGACTGTCAGAGTCCAAACAACTAAGTCCCTCTTCTTAACAAAAGGGACTGTTCAAGCAAACACACAGTAAGTCTTCAAATGGCAAATCCAAAATGACACAGTGGGACACCATTGCATGCCTGAAATCTGAGCACAAAGCCTTTATTTTTTCAAGGTATTTTTTTCCCCCTATCTTGTATATAAACACTAGGTAATGAATGCTTTTAGGAAGCTGAGGGAAGGCAGGCCAGAGATGAGCTTGACATTGGCACTTACTTTGTTTTCAGCTGTGTATAGTATTTCATTGGAATATAGTATTACACTGGCTTATGTACTCATTTAGTCATGAAATTCAACAGGACTTTTCAGTTCTGTCATCAAAAAAAGCAACAAGAGCAGCAAAGCAAACTGTATGGTTTTGACCTTTGCTCTCCCTGATGAGAATTCATCAAACAAAGTTGTGGCCTTTTAGTCCTTTACAAGTTATTTTGGCTCTGAAAGGTCTGATTTAATGGTAAAAAATACCTCTAGTTTGCAAACAAATCTGAAAATAAAACCCAAAACAAATCCCAACCCAAAACATATTGTTTCATAACTTTAAGCTACTCATACCCCCTTAGTTTTCCTAGAGTTAGGCTTTGATTTCCATGATGATCTTTCATTTCTGGTCTCCTCTGTCTCAGTCAGAGATGACTTTTCGTAACACACATGACCACCAAGCTGCTATTGCTCTGTATTTTTATATTCCACATTGTGTCTGTAGGACAGTCAGGACAAAACAAAACTCTGCTGCAGGCATATTACAATTTAAGATGGACATAGTATAGTAGAAGAGTGAGCAAAGAGCAAAAACCAGATTTGGAAGAAGGGCATTCTTTTGAAAATATTCTCCTAGGAAATTGTCTTTTGAGAAATACTTTTTTATTATTTTGTTTTTAATTCTTTATTGTTTAAAGTAGAGATGCTAATGATTAGTAATTTTCAATTTTTGGTTTATTTGTTTCCTTCTTCTTCTCCCACCTGGTAGGGCAATGTGGAGACAATGCATTTTTTATTCTTGGTTTTCCATTTTAAGAACTGCTTTTTATGCATATTTCACATATAAAAATAAAAATGGAATATATTTAACAGAGCTTTTTCTGTTTTCTAAAAATTTTCTAAACATGCTTTCCAATCTGGGTGCAGTGTCAGCCATAATTGCAAGACTGCAAGCATGGCATAGTAGCTGCAATATCACCTTAGGTTTATTTGACTTGGGTAGTAGTGTTAAGGATGAATGCTTTGGTAGCAGGGAGTCTCAGAAAGTTAATCCAGAAAGTAAATTATAAAAATGGGGCTGAGGAAATGAAAATGACACTGACATAGCAGCAGGAGTCTCAGAACCCATCCAGCAGTTTGATCTGTTGCCATGTTGTCAGGATGTCTAATTAAAGAGCTATATATATAAAAGACAATTTGAGAGAGGTGAAAAAATATTAAAGTTAGTATAGATGTGATTTCACAAGAGATGTGCCATTTATTTTGTTTGACACCCAGGGTTAACTGAATGGGAAGGAAAGCAGAAGAGTATGGCTGCAGCATATCCATTACCTAAGTAGGATTTTGACCTAAAGCAGCTTTCTGCAATTTCTGATCACAGTTCCTTTCCTATTACTCCATCTGTTGCATCAATATTTATACATTTTGGTTAACTAGCCAAAATTGTACAGCTCAATCTATTTTTTTTGGTGCAGAGTCTCTTTTCAGGAAACTATGTTTGAGCTTGTCAGTTCTGTGAATACCACCTCAAGCATAAACTCTGGGCCTTCTTATAGCAACATCTGGCTGTGTTGACAGCCATCCTTGCATGGTAAAGACAAGAGTTTAATATTATGAGATGAACAGAAATTTAAACAAAAAAAGGGGAAAAAACCCCAACAAACAAACAAAAAAACCCTCCTTCAAAAAAACCTCCAGACAGAAGTGTCTGGAGTAGAAGGCAATTTAGTAATCACTAAGTGTGAATTTACAAGGTCTCTTCACATTAATAAATTAAAGTACTCTCAAGAGAGGTTGAGCAGATCTTAGCAGGCTGGACAACAACTCTGGAGCAGAATCACAAATAATTAAAAAGTATTTAAAAGTAGAGGAATTTAGGATTGGTCATGCATGATCAAAGTTGTGTTGATCTGCTTTGAATGGAATCCCTGCAAATAGTACTTCAAAAAAACTATAAGCCAGCCCAACCGCAGAGCAAACTTTCTTTTAACCTAATCAATCACTGCCTGATGGTGCCCTAAATCTGCTGTTCTTGAATATTTAATAAATACCTAATTAATACATTAACAAAAATATGTATTTAAGCAAGCCTAGGATATCCATGAAAACCAACCCCAAATATCCCATGTTTTTCAATTTACTCCCACTAGAGTGGTGTAAGAGCCCAAAGCTTACTTTCAATGGTTCTGCTGATGTGGATTTTGTTCCACCTTGTTCCACTGGCTGCACTTCTGCTGTATGGAGTTTAGGAAAAATTAGTTTCCTTGCTTTTTGGGCTATAAGGCACATCAGCAGCCTTGTGTTGCAAGAGGAGAAAAGTGCTGAATGTCACCTACTATTTTGCACCTTCTACATCTTGTGCTTTTCCTATGGGGTGTCTTATGACCCCTGTGAAGGACTTCATCTGTTACTGAGGAGGACTGAATAATCTGTCCTTTTCTACTCTGTGATTTTATCAGAAAGCTGAGATGTTCTGGGACAGATCCTCAGCTGGCAGGAGTCAGCAGCTAACCCACAGCTGGAGCTGGTCTAGTTTAGCTCAACTTTTTGAAGGTCATTTAGTGTAAATTTTTGGAAAGTATTTAAACCTCTACTTCGTGGTGCCTTTTTCCTTTGTTTTGATTTGGTAGACTTTATTTTCCTGTATTATTTTGTTCTAAAATTCTATCTTCTTTTCCAGTAAATGAAAATCCCTATACTTTCCACAGCACTATTTTAAAATGACATTATTCTTTCAGTTACAAAGTATGCTAATAGTTTTGATTTCTTTCATTGTTCCTATTGCTGCTGATAGCTGCAGCTGCTGCTGATTTTAATATACTTATATTTCTGAAAATGTTTTAAATAAAAAAGTTTAAGCTCTCCCAGCCTGCTGTTCAAGGAATCTCACAATTTATATTTTTCAAACCATTTTCCATGAGAAAACACCATAAGCATTCAGCACAAGGCACTATAGAGTACCCAAGCAGCATGGAGAAGTTCCTGGGTACAGTGCAATATGGTGAAAGGGTGCAGCTACAGGAGGAAACGGAAGATGTGAGCTTTCAGATATCTTGTAAAAGAAAAAACAAGCAAACTTTCTGCCCATTATTCTGGTGGCTGTTGGAGAAATGCTACACATGGAACAACTGGTGAAACAGCAGGAGATGGAGGCATAGGTGAAGCCAGCAGTAGAGTTTGAGATGGTTTGGAATACAGGGAGATGTCTGAAATGAAACAAATAATATAAATATTTGGGCTGTGGAAAATAAAAAGAAACTGAAGTTATAAAGACTGTAGTGGGAAGCATTGTGCTATGAGTGTTATCATTGCTTCCAACAGCTAGTACTTCATAGTGTTCAGTGATGAAGGGCATCACCTTTAACAGGAGGAGATACTGGGCTAGAGAGATCTTCTCCAGGCCAGTGCCAAACCCAGAGGTAGAGCTCTCACTCTGAAAGCTCTCCAATGCCATAGCCTCAAAGTCCCACTGCTCCAAGTGAGACCAGGCACAGCCTGAGCCTGAGCATTGGTGCTGGCATTGGGGCAGAGCACCATGGAACCATGCACGGGTTTTTTGTGTTAGCCTGTGCTATGAGCTCTAATCAGGTTTCTCATATGTGCTTTGACCAAGGAGACCAAAGTGAAGAGCACTCAGACTTTTCAACTAATGGTGACCATACACTGTATGAATGGCATCATGTCCCCAATGAGCTGATGTTTTCATAGACAACTGCATGCAGATATTGCAAGGTAATTTAAATTTAAGGAACAAAGTGGCAGGAAATGGAGGGGCAAAAAGGGAAAGAGCAGAGGTAAAGCTGACAAGGTTTTTTTTGTGGCTGAAGGCCAAAGAAGATAGAGTAGGGAGAAACACTGGAAAGAGGAGGGAAAGGGTGAATAGACAACCTAACTCATTTTTTTCTCAGCATTTAATTTCCTTAGGAGTATATGCTGCTTTTTATGACACTGACAGATAATGAAGGAGTCAGAAGATAATAAGCTCGGTATTCAGAGATCCTGAGAAGTGGAATGTTACAGGTCTGTTTGGAAAGCTGAAATTCTCTGGTGATAGGAGATGGATGGATTGGCTGGATGCCCCATAAGATTTTTCTCAGTCAGTCTAAAATTAATTCCCCTTCATAATTAAAATGCATTTTATATTTTTAGGAGCAGCTCTTTAACTTCCCCCCCCCCATACTCCTTCCTACTGTGGCACAGAAAAAGGCCACTTTAATTGCTAGTTTGGCTGATTTAGAATGAAAAGACCTCAGGATGTTCATGTCTGCCTGTCTTAGCTACTCATTTGATCTTGTACTCATTGTATAAGCTATAAGATATTTATCCCTGCAATAGATTTTTTAAGGCAGTGAACTGCTGGTGTTAATTTACAGATAAAGAGCTGTGGCACATTCAGACAATGCAGATTTCCCAAAGTCTCATGGGCAGTAGATGATAGACCACAATTCTGAATTTCAGCCTCTCAGCATTGGGCTGTTCTTTCTGCCTAGATGTCAGGGGCTGATATCTGTCCCAGAAAGTATGTAGGTGCTGTGTGGAGTCCTGCAAGTGACATTTGGTCCTGGGGAGCCTCATGGCACAACAAGTGGAGTTTTCATAAAGAAGATGTCACACTGGTTCATGCCTGATCCTCCTGCAGTCATTGATAAAACTCCCACTGGTTTCAGTTCAGGTGGTCAGGCCATTGCTGGAACCCTCTGAAAAAAACCCAAACCAAATCAATTTGTCATTTTAAATTTTTAGCATGCTTTGGTGGAAATGTCTCTGGGGTAAACCCAAACAAGTTCACTCTCACTTCCCTTCCAGTTTTTATTTTGGCTGGTTAACTGAGCATATCCTGGTACTGACCCCAGCCTATGAGCCTGCTTCTGTTTCTGTTGAAGGCAGTGGGAGTTCAGCATCAGGAATGACAATAACAGCAGCATCTGACCCTAATTTAATGTAGTTGGAAACTGGAAGATGGAAATTCAGTAATATAGGTTGGCAGAACTCCTGATGCTCCTCGACACTGGATCACTGTAATTCGTCTGAATTCCAGTTTACCCCATAGGAATACAGTGAGTCAATTAACCCTTTAAATACATCAGCTAATTCCAGAGCAATCACACAGCATCTGTTTCTGTATTTTATCAGTTACATAATAAAAATCTTCCTCTTGTCTTTTTGTTTCCTATTGCATTCTGTGCTGTGGATAAATACCACTAGTGCTTGCCAAGTCACAATTGCAGAGACCTAGTGAAGAAAATGGAACCAGAAAGATCTGGAGACACACATTGGGAGAAATTCTTTTTAATGCAGTTCTTCAAATTGAATGCCTGCAGTGCTACATGACAAATTTAAAGCTAAAATCCACACCTCATTAACAATGAATCCTGATGAGTAAGTTAAGTAGAAGAAACATCAATAATTTATGGTGATGAACTCAGCATTTTCTCTCTCTCTTTTTCTTTTTGTGTTATATCTGCCTTGGAAGTCTGTAGTATGTTATAAATGAAGTGCCAGAGATGAGCAAGGAAGGAAAAAACCTAGGAGCTTTACCAGGGAGACAGAAAATAAATATAGAGCCTCCACCAAGGCAAACACACATGCTTTGGACACTTAAGAATTTTTAATTGCACTGTGTTTCATATTCTCAGAACTTCCCAAGTGGCAAAATATATCCCCAGGAAAAGGAATGACAGCAGACAAAAAACAGAGAACCAGAAAACAAAATGCAATTCAGAAAGCCTACCATAATACAGAGTTACTCATTCCCTGAATGATAAAAAAGAAGTAGTAGTCATGACTATGATCAATTTTACTCAAAGCAGGCTACCAATTTAATGGTAGGTAAATGTCTTACAGATATCCTGGCTGAAATAGAATGGAGGGAATGAACCAGATGATTAGATTTCAAAGTGTGAATGAGCCTGTGTCATTTTTAATAGACTCCTTTGGAATATAGCTGGGGTTTGTATTGGTGTTTGCCACTCTCTGTTATTTCTTCAGTTGCCTAGCATGGCTTTACCTTAGAGCTTTATCCTACAGTAGTTCCCAAATCAGATACCCCATGTGTAACAGTAGGAGGCACTTCTTTTAGAAAGCCTACTATATGTTGGTGATCTCTTTTATCTAGCTCTATTACTGTTACCTCCTTTTTGCCTAAGCACTTGGGAAATATATTTTCTGCTGGTGAAGGAAATTGAGGATGGAGCCAGGTGTCCCTTTGAAGAAAAGGTTGGGTTTTTTTCAAATGCAGTAAAAATTCCACTATCTTGAATGCAATAAGAAAACCCCAGACATTATTGTCTTGAAGCTTTAAATGAAGTAATTTTTTGTTCAAATTCTCCAAATTCTTTTTATGATACCATGCCCATTCTTTTATTCAGAGTCATAGTGCAGGAAGCTTTCCTTATGCGGATCTCTTCTTTGCCTCCTTGGAGATAGTCATCTGCATAAAAGTGTGCTTAAATCAAACCTCAGTCTGTCTTCTTGTAGTCAGTGTGATTTTCGGGTGACATTTCCACTGTTACAGCAATCAGTAGAAATGTTGAGGCCGGTGATAGAGAGTCAGAGCTGCCCATGGAATATGCAATGGTGGAGTGTGTGTTAGGTAGTGGGGAAAGCTACCACATGATAGAAATGCAGCTTTAGTGAATCCATGTTTTTCAAGTAGCAAGCAGAATTATGAACTTTTATTTCCAGGCTTATGTTGAAGGCTCATGTCACTCTTGAGTAACAGGAGTAAGAGATCTGAGATGAAATATCTTGTGAAAAATGCTCTCCTACTTGTACCTCAGCGTTACTATCCTCTGTTGATTTACTTGTGAGTTTGCTCTGGGGAACTATGATTAATTGGTTTCATAAGTGGGGTTTCAATGAGGAAAGAAGACACATTCCATTGTCATACACCTCATAGGGTGTGTATTTGTGGGATCCATGCTGGTGGCTGTGGAGGTATGTCTTCAGGTCCTGCATTTGCTCCTCAGCATGGTGTCCTGGTTTGGGAGGACAAACTCAGAAGGAAGCCCCTTTAGAGCCTCCCCCTTTCACAAAAGGAAAGAAATCACTGAACACGGAGGCTGAGTTGTAAAGAATAACTGTTTAACATAGAAATATATATGTGTAACAGTGGAAAAGAAAAACACAGGGTGTTACACACCCTCCCGGTTCCCACCCCCCTCACGCCACCGGCCGCCCCCCCCTCACTCGCAGTAAAACCTGCTAGGGTACAGTCTGGTGGAGATGAGGTGGCAGATGAGGTGAGCCCGGGTACTGGATGGTTATGGTGAGGAGATGGAGAGGTGGTCCGGCCGCTGCACACTTCTGCGAAGAAGATGGAGAATATCGAGAAGATGGAGTAGG
>VWZO01001380.1:526755-637562 GCA_013396975.1 Bucco capensis
GGCACCGCCCGGCAGGGGCGGAGATCACCCCACCAGCTCGTCGGCCCCTGATCCTGCCTGCGTGACCACGCAACTCAGCCGATGGAAAAGGGCTATCGCTCACCAGGTTTGCCAGTAAACACATTAACGGTTGGGGGGGGCTGAAGGGAGAGAAAATGCATACCTCGGGCAATTTTCACATTCACTATAACACATGGTCAGGTTCCTGGATTTAGAGGTTTACATCTGAGATGACTTTAACAAAGTTGGGATTCTGATAGGAGGGAAAGTTTGAGAAATTGTATTTAGAATAGGGTTGTCTTACAGTTAATTATCTTCAAAGTAATGTTCTGCCAAGGTTCAAAGTCCTCCTAATTTCATTAAGGTAGACATTTTGAGTGTTCTTTTAAGAAAAAAAATGGAGGCAATTGAGAATATGGCTGTATGTAATTTTATTCTCATGTGTCTGCTGATTTCATGGAGGAATGTTTACTGCTCTATGAATATTTTTTCTATTAGAAAGCAGTTTGTAGTCCATCACTCCTTACGATGATCATAGGAAGATTAAGGAGTTTAGAGACAGTTCTATGAAGTGTGCTATTTCATTAAACTTTGTTGTGAGTTAAATTGGTTGGAAAAGCCAGGATTCCAGTTGGTGGTTATGCTTTCTGGGAGTACTGGAAGAGGTTATGATGCCATCTTGGGGAGTGGTACTGGGGTATAGACTGGTTACATCCCTGGTGGCAAGGATGACATCAATGTGGAGGTGAGTTAACTAAGATATCTAATGGGAATCTGCACAATTCATAAATCAGGCAAAATGGCACTTTTAAAAACTGAGTGAGTTGACTTGAGTTTGATAGCAGCATTTGAAAAACCTCTTTGGTTGCATTAATAAAAAAATCCTCAACCATTTGCAGTTGCCATCGTCATCTAGAATTTACAGACTGAAAGACTAAAGGTTTTCTGCCTTTATGGAAATTATTCAGATTTTAAAAAAGTCTTCTTCCTTTAGAGTGAAGCTACAATTTTTATTTGTTTAGCTCTTTGTAGAAAGACAAGAAATTGCATAAGATTAATTGGCACTTGCTGACCACAAAGAATTTAGTGAAAACCCAGAGGGTCAAACGTAGCCCTAGTGTAAAGGGAAGAAGAGAAGGGAGATGAGCAGTTGTTCTAACACTTCAGGGCATGGGGAAGCACGTAGGCTAACTGGCATTTAGTAAGACTTCTTGCAGACTTGGGTAAATCCATGGATGCTGTACCATAAGTAATGCACTCAGAGGAATGAACCTGTCACCAAACACACCAAAAGTTTAATTTCATACCAACAGGTAAGGAAGTGTGTCAGCTGTATTTCCTCAGGGATTGTTTTATAGAGAATTTAAAGATATATGGTACATGTATCATATAAATAGCACCTGGATTGCCTTAGGACTGAACTGAAGTAATCCAAGACTGCAGCCAGATAAATTTCCCCTCTTCTATAAGGGGAAGTTTTCTTTGGGTGATGGTAGGCTGCAGAGTCAGGATGAATTGCATAATTTAACTCTTTGGAGACACTGGCTGAGCTGGATAAGAGGGACTTCACTATTTTCAAGAGTATTTATAAAATTTTAGTTATTTATTTAGTATTTGACATGAAGATGGAAAGAATTATGAAGAAAAACAGGTGTTCCATTGACTTCTGTATCACTCTGGTACTGAGAGGTATTTCTATAGCAGTACTTGTGCTCTTTGTCTCAGATGTAGAGTTACTGGGCAGTAGGACTGAAAAAGTGTGAAGAAAAACATTATTGCCAAAACTTTGTGCAACCTGCATGTCCCATGCCATATGAAGCAGTAGCTGTTACAGGTATGTTCCTACTGCTATGTCATCATGATCAAAATAATAGGAGGAAGCACAGGACTGCTGGAGACACATCAGAAGAGCATTTTTAAGTTCTTCCTGTCTATTAGGGAAAAAAATAGATTTTTAAATAGGCAGTGGGGAAGGAATATTTGAATAGTGTCTGGAAGTTCATTGCATAGTAGAAATGGATTAAAAAGCATCCCTGAAAGCTGGTACCTGAAAAGCATGCCTGCCCAGCCAGACATGGAATGTGACTTTCAAAGTTAGCACCTTGCACATGTTTTACATGATGCCCACCTCCCTCTTCCTATTTGCTGTAATACTTCGGAGTCCATCCTTCTGGGTTTCTATTCCCATGTCAGTGCTTTTGTTCTGCACTTGTTTGCAGCCTCTTAGCTTCCATAGAGAGAAACAGTGTGCTTTGTTGTCTCTCCTGTCCTCCTGAGAACAAGCTACATGAAAGTTGGCTTTGTCCTCTACCAAATCCTGCAAATGAGCATTTGCAGCCTACCTTGAGCCAAGCTTGTTCATGACATCAGCATCAAGAATATACCCCTCTCAGGAATGATTACCCTGGCCATTTTGCCACCTTAACTGTGTAGAAATCTTCTCTCCCTCAGAACCCAGCTTCTCACATTCCAGGCTAAATGTGGCATCACCTGAGATAATGGGCTTGGGCAATTCCTCAAAGAGAAGCAGCAGCCTTTTCTATAATTCTGGTGTGGCTGCGCTAGTTCTGCTGATTGCAATGATTCAGGGATGTGCAAGAGGATTAATCAAATCAATTCAATCCTATAGTCATTGCCATGCAAAAGGCATTGCCTTCCAACCCTTTCCCATCCACCCTGTTTCATCCTCATGTGCCCATTGACATAAATACCACTCTCCTCCTATGGCTGTCTAAATGGAGAAAGCATTCAGCCGCCAAGATGGGCAGGGTGGGAGTAGAGTCTATGAGGCTTCTCTTATCCCCAAAGACATATTACCCTGCCTCATTAGGGACTAAGAATTGCTGCTCTAAGATGAGCTGAAATATATTCAGTCTTGCTTCTTGCTTATTTTGGTTCCAGAAGATTAATATCAATGTGTGGCTTAAACACCAGTAAAGCAGAACACAAACCCATGGGTGACTACATCTGTTGTACCAGTGTTAATTAGTGAAACAGCTACAAACAAGATTTAGTAGTGAACATCTCTGGAGAATGTATGGTTTTTAAAGG
Source organism: Bucco capensis (assembly GCA_013396975.1). NCBI lineage: Eukaryota > Metazoa > Chordata > Aves > Piciformes > Bucconidae > Bucco > Bucco capensis. The sequence continues at coordinate 529,807 of VWZO01001380.1, forward strand.
CACTGTTATTCCAGTGCTATCTAAACCACAAGAATAACAGTGAGTTTGATTTAGCAGGGGAGAGAAAAAGGCAGGTAGCTACTCTGAATGTGGATTGCTGGAAGAATTGCACTTTTTCCCCTCTGGCTGCTGAAGGTTGCCACTGGTAAAGCCCAGGAACCTTGAGGTCTTGGTAGTCATTTTGCTCATTTCAGTACACAATGTCCCTGACTTATATTTCGAATCTGAAAGAGATTTCTACAAAGTCTTTGTAATGCTTGCAGTTGTTGCTGGTCAGGAAAGACCTTGCCATAAGCGACACAGCAGACATTTTTTAAAAGAAAAATTAATAGTTTTTGGAAGCACCATGAGACCTTGCTTTCATGTGAGAAGCTAAAGACATGTCAGTCCTCAAAGGGAGGAGGAAAAAAGCAGGATGCACAGCCTCTATGGTGATTACAGAACTCATCAATAAGAGCCTCCTGTGTTGTGATCAGAGGGCTGGAACACCTCTTCTATGAAGACAGACTGAGAGAGTTGAGATCATTCAGCCTGGAGAGGACAAGGCTCTGGGGAGAACTTTTGTGGCCTTTCAATCACAGAATCACACAGAATCGTAGCAGTTTGGAAGTCACCACTGGAGATGATCTAGTCCAACATCCCCTGCTAAAGCAGCTTCACCTAAAGCAGGTTGCACAGGTCCCCATCCAGGAAGCTTTTGACTATCTCCGGAGAAGGAGACTCCATAACCTCTCTAGAGAGCCTTTTCTAGTGCTCTGGCACCCTCACAGCAAAGAATTTTTTCCTTATGTTTAGGTGGAACTTCCTTTGTTTCAGTTTGTGCCTGTGGCCCCTTGTTGTGTTGCTGGGCACCACTGAAAAGAGTCCCATCCTCTTGACATCTGCCCTTTAGATATTTATAAACATCAATAAGATCCACAATATTTAAGTATTGGGATGTCCCTCCCAATAATTAAAAGGGGCCTGTAAAAAAGGTAGGAATAATCTTTTTAACAGGGCCTGTTGCAGCAGGACAAGGGGTACAGGTTTTAAACTAAAAGAGGGAAGATTTAGATTAGATATAAGGAAGATTTTTTTTATGCTGAGGATGGTGAAACACTGGCACAGGTTGCCAGTGAGGTGGGAGATGTCCCATCCCTGGAAACATTCAGGGTCAGGTTGGACAGGGCTCTGAGCATCCTGATCTAGTTGAAGAGATCCCTGATCACTGCGCAGGGGGTTGGATTACATGACCTTTAAAGGTCCATTTCAACCCAAACTATTCCGTGATTCTATATGCTCTTTGAGTCCTTGACACTGGTTTTGCTCTGGGCTGCAAGATAATCCTAAAACTGAAAGTTGTAATCTTAAATCAAAGAGGAATGGGTAAGGTGAGTAATAGTTTAAGAAAACAGAATTTGACAGAAATGCAATTTTTAGCTTGCAGGAAGAATCAGAATCCACATCTCCTTTGAGTCCAGAAGAACCCTCTAAGTTTCTGAACAATTCTTTTATTTTTAAAAATGCAAAATGTGCCAGTGCCTTTTTATGAAAACCCCTGCTTTATGTGGATGATCTTGAAAGAGGAATCTGATCATTTAGACTAAGTAATAATCTTCCTACGTCACAGAGGGGTTTTTAATTAACCTGGTGTTCCAGCCATTTTAATTACCTTTGTAATTCTAGGTAAAGCCAATATTCACTTCTTCTCAGCTTCAATTATAAAGCAGTGATGCTCTGAACACTACACCACAGTGATTCTGTATTCCCAGGGCTCAGGAAAGGATTGAAAAAAAAAATTACTGTAAACATATCTATTTAAACTTGGAAGTATTTTAGGATGAAAATCTAGAGAAAGGAGAAAAGTATGGTATTGATCTTCCTCTCAGAAAAAGGACCAAACCCCAGACCCTAAACTGAAGTATCAGTGAGCATTACCAGGATTTCAGCTTTACCACAGAAATGCAGCTCCTGCCTTTTGTCATTGCTTTCGCCAAGGGAGCAGGGCATTAGTGCTCCATCCTGTGTAAAGGGTGATGCCTGTGCACATCATTTGCCTTTATTTAAAAACAGAGAGTCTGACTGCAATTTATGGCAATCTGAGCCAAATAGGGGAGTCAGTGGCTCAGATGATAGTCTGGTCTCAGCATAGCTGGCCTGGGTGGGGTCTTTCTCTGTGTGTGGAACTGCCAAGCTAGATCACTGAGTAAGCAAAGCTATGCTGTGAAATAAGTCTTCCAGGCCTTCATAGGGCATATACTCTCTTTCATTAAATAACATACTGGTTTGTCCCTAAGCCAGTCCTAGAGGATTAGTGGTTTGGTAGCCGGCCAGCATCATGTTGTAAACTTCCTGGCGCAAACTAGTAATATTTGTAACAAATTCTATTGATGTGTTAATGTAAGGAATTTGGAAACACTCACTTAGATGTCCCCAAAGAGGATGAATTTCAATACTTTCATGACTAATTTCACTGAGAAGATCTCCCCCCCCTCCCAAATAAAATCAAGACTCGTGTACAAGAAATAAACCAGAAAATCGTATGTCTGATTAATGCTGCATGGTGTCCTTTTTTTCCAGCTAATGGGATATCCTTAAGCAACTCATGAGTATCTCTTATGTATATCTGATAAATATTTCTTCCTCTGGCTTGATGACAAAAATTTGCACTCAGTATAGCAAAACTCAAACGTTATTGCTTAATAGCAATTTGTAATATAAGTCACAGGGTATTGTTTTTCTACATATTTTCCATAATTGCCTGGATAAGGAAGAAATTTTGAAATAGCTGTTTCTAGACAAAAATTAGACTTTCTGTCTAGAAACAGATACCTTACTGGATGTCCTGGTGTCCTGATAATTCCTTAGGTTTGGCAAATTGTCTTATGTATGACTGAAATTTGGAGTTTGTGCCCCTAAAGCACCCATAGCTGTGTGTTCTCCAAAAAAAGGTGAGAATTTTCCTGAAATAAAGGCATTTTATAAATAATTTTCCAGGATTCCTGGTACTGTAATTTTTATGTGTAGGTAGGACAAATATTCACATGATGTTTGGAGGCCACCATGCACATTTGAGTGCTGCTGAGAAAAAAAACAGAAACTGAGATGATGGTTTCCTTGCAGAGTTTAGGCAGGCGATTGCTTTGACTTCTGTGTTTAACTGGAGAACTGGTGGGTGTCTAGGTTCATTATAGTTTGTACAAAAAGGCTCTACAAATCCAAATATTTTGCCATAGGACTAGTATAGTAAAGGTATCCAGATTACCTCAAGTCATGAAATGTCATTTCTGGGACAACAAAGGGTTCTTGTGGGTTTATATAAATCCTGCAAGGCTTCAATAAAACATACAGAAAGGTGGTGACACCTAGTAACATATATTAAGTATGCTGTTTTATCCCACAGCAAAGGCAAGCTGTGTCATCCTATCAGTCAGTCATGGTTAATTCATGATGTGGTGGAATTTTATATGGTTGAAATAGTTTATTCTTTTTTGGCTTTTAGAGGTTATTAGATGCAATGATTTGTGTGGCTAATTCATAAGCTGCTGTTTAAGAGTCAAGGATGATTTTTCATTTTGGCAAAAGTTATTAATAAAATAAAATAGGTGCCCAACAATACATTTTAAGGTCCTGGAAGAATCAGCCTCCTTCCACAAGGATCTGTAATGTGACGAGTCCCTTCCCAGATTAGCTGTTATGCCAGAAGTACATTGTTCACAGAGTTTACTTCTGTGAGTGAGTTAATATATGGAGTAAGAAAGAGTTTTTAATGAGAACTGGCTTGCACAATACATGACAGAGGATACCTGAACTAGGGATGGGGTCTGGGATCAGTCTTATTTTTTTTTCTTTTCAGATTTAGTTTTTTAATCTCCCTACATTGCACATGGGCTGTTCATGGTCTCAGGCTCTGGTTGTGCCTACTCAGATGTGTATGGAAAATTTAAGTGCCTCTTCTTGGACCCAAGGGCATGCAGAGCAGCTTTACTTGGGTGCATTAGTGCAATGCTGTTGCTGAGATGAGATGATTTATTCTTTCTCCCTGTGCGATTTATTCACTTGAGGGTATGCAGTGGCCCCTGGGATGAAGGATCAGTCTGGAGTGATCATACTCTGGAAAAAGTCTGTGCTGGTCTGTATAGATATACTCTTTGGGCTCTTATGTGCAGCGACTGGATCCTGTGCTGGAGGTGGGCAGCTGTGACAGTGCTACTGCAGCCCACTGATGAGCTGCATAGACCTGCACACCAGCCTAGGTTGGAGGGACATTTGGAGATGATCTACTTATACTTCTGCTTTGTGAAGGCCAGATCAACCTTAAAATTAGGTCAGGTTTCTCAGAACCTGTCTGTCAGAGTACTATGTTGTAACCCAGAGCATCTCTGTGAAGCTGTGTTGGCAAGACTGCAGCCAGCAGACTGCAGGAAGTGATCATCCCCTCAGCTCAGCACCGGTCAGAGGGCAGGTGGAGTATTAAGTCCAGTTTTGTGTTTCTCAGCACAAAAAGACATTGACTACCTGGAGCAAGTCCCATGGAAGGACCACTAGGGTGTTTGCTGAGGCAGCTGGTTTCTTTTAGCCTGGAGAGGGGAACGCTAAAGGGAATTCTCACTGCTGCCTGCACTTATCTATTGGGAGGCCATAGAAAGGATAAATCCAGACTCTTATGGGAGACATACAGTGAAAGTGCAAAAGGCAACAGACACGACTGGGAAGACAGGAAATTCCAGTTAGCTATTAAGAATATTTTTTTCACTGTAAGAGAAACAAAAGGTGGAGCAGATTGGCTGGAGTCTTCATCATTAGAGATGCTCAGAACTCAGTAGACCAAGGCCTGCATAAGCTGATCTAGTTAGTCTTGCTGGTGTTGGATTAGATGACCTACTCTGGTTCTTTCCAACATAAATTATTTTGTAATTCTATAATGTGCAATAAATCAGCATTATCTCAAAAACTACCCTGCACTGCATGGGCAAAGATGTGTGACTACAGCTCTTCTTCTTGGAGAGCACTGAAAAAGGGAGAGAATGAGAACATTACACTAGAACTAGCCAAACTCTTTTAATGGAAAATAATCCTTCCTCTATTAAAAAATGAACTACAAACAAATAGAACCCTAAAACCAAAAACACCCAAAAAGAAAATAAAGCAAAACTGTGTTAGATTGATCCCCATTTTGTAAAATTCATTATAGAACTTAGCAGTCTCAGTTTATGTTTTTTTCTCCTTTTTAGAATTAGAATCATAGATTTATAGAATGGTTTGGGTTGGAAGGGATCTTTAAAGGTTGTCTAGTCCAACCACCTGAGTAGTGAGCAGGGACATCTTCAACTAGATCAGGATGCTCAGAACTCTGTCCAACCTAACCTTGATTGTTTCCAGGGATGGGGCACCTCCCACCTCTCTGGACAACATGTTCCAGTGTTTCATCATCCTCAGCATAAAAAAAAAGATTTCCTTATATCTAATCTAAATCTCCCTTCTTTTAGTTTAAGACCAATACTCTTTTTTCCATCCCAACAGGCATTGCTATAAGACTGTCCTCATCTTTCTTACAGGCTCCCTTTAAGTATTGAAAGGCTGCAATAAGTTCTCCCCAGAGCCTTCTCTTCTCCAGGCTGAATAACCCAAACTCTCTCAGCCTGCCCTCATAGAAGAGCTGTTCCTTCCCTCTGATCATTTTTGTGGCCCTCCTCTGAACCCACTCAAACAGGTCTTACTTTTGCTGAGGACTCCAGAGCTGGACAGAGTACTCCAGATGAGGTCTCACCAGAGCAGAGTAGAGGGGTAGAATTACCTCCTTCTCATGGCTTGCCATACTTCTTTTGATGCGGCCCAGAATTTGGTTAGCCTTCGGTACTTTTACTGTCAGCTCACATCCAACTTTTCATCCACCAGTACACCCAGGTCCTTTTCCTCAGGGCTGCTTTCAATCCCTTCATCCCTTAACTTGTAATGATATCAGGGATTGCCCTGACCCAGGTGCGGGGCCTTGCGCTTGGCCTTTTTGAACCTCATGCCCCTCAAGCCTATCTAAGTCCCTCTGGCTGGTATCCCATCCCTGACTTGGTGTCAGTTACCCAACACAAAATCGATTTCTCAAATAAAAAAATATTTAAACCAGATGAGGAAATGTACAAACATGAAAATGTTGAAATAAATATTTCACTTCACACTTCTACCCTGTTTTAAGATGATGGTAATGGAAAGTGAGGCAAGACTTTGAAGCATTGTCTAAGCCATACTCTGAGGCTGATTTTTGCCTGTTTTCTGCAAATGTACTTCTCTCTGCTGTGTTTTTGTCAGAGATCTGCACAAAGTTTCTCCAATTCTTCTCTTCATAGCACAGTAGACAGTAGTGAAGTCAATAGCTCTCCTGGCAGCAAAGTATTTTCAGACCTCTGAAATAGCCACTGAGCCATCCTTGGAAAATACTGGTGTCAGGGAGGTCTTGTTAAGTGGCATTTGGTTTCCAAAGAGGCAGAGAAACAGACTACTGTTTTCCTGAGCATTTCACGCCGACTTTCTGTGAAGTGACAAGGATGGCTTCCCTGGAGGGCAGGCTGACTTTAGGGGTGAGAGTAAATAGCTGACTCTACCTCTCCTAAATAACATGCCAAAGCTATTTCTCCCTCTCCTTTTTCAGTGCCCACTCACTGGAACTTCTGCTGGCACCAAGGTCTGGTTAATGTGATAGCAAGCTCCATCACCAGGGTCCCCTGCCACTTGGAAGTACATATTTAAAGGCAATCTTGAATCCGGAAGGGAAGAAGGAAGAGAGTGTAATGCTGTGCTGTTTCAGCTGCTAATTGTGCCCAGATTAGTTAATTAGATAATTAACATAAGAATGCTCTCTTTTCATATTAGAGCATCATACATTTACAATAGAGCTGTTCATAAGCAGAGTGCTCTGCTGTGGGAAACACTAATTAATTTTGCAAATTTGGACCTTTAATTGCTAAAGTGCTGTGCTTTCTCAATGTTTGTTTTAGAGTAATGTTAACTGATTACTGCCTGTTCGGAGAAGTATTTATTCTCCCTGCCAGTTGGACACATTCCTCTTGCTGTGCAACCAGAACGCTAGTTTACTTGCAGTATTAACTGCATTGTACTTCAGAGGAGCCTGCAAGAGATGAGATTGTCTATAAGTCCAGCTGACAATGGATCCTTTACCTGCAAAAAGGCAATGCAAACCCATCATTTCCAGCTAGGACCTGTCCTAGTCAGATGTCTCTGCTGCCTGTATACTTGATTATTATAACAGCATTCATCCTAGCTTGAAAGCAAGAGCTGGAAAAGATGCAGCTGGCAGATGCAGCTGCCTGCTTCCTTTGCAGCAGTTCTCAGAAAACAGCAATCCATGCACCAGGCACTTTACTGCGCCCCTAATGATCTCTGGGTCAATTTTCAAGGGCTGGGTTCTCAGAAGCACTTATGTGAGTTGGGGAAATGTCAGCAGTGTCTGCACAGCCTCCTTGGACTCTAGCTCCTACCACCCTAAGAGGATTAGCTCTATGGGCAACTCTATGGCGCAGGCACCATCCACACCTCCTTTTGAAATTGTGCCACTGCTCAAGGAAGAATTTAGAAGTTATTGAATCAGAAAAAAAAACAAGCCTCAATGGGACTCTGTTGCCCAATAGGATTAGCGTTTGCTTAGATAAAGGGAGACAGAGGTTTGCTTCCTGCTTCAAGGCTTCTTTATGCAACACATAAAAAAATTGAGGTAAAAAATTGGAACATAGGTCTTCAGCATCCTTGGATACTTTCATCACCTAGCTAGATCACCACTTGTGGTCACTTTTCTTCTGGTAGTGACACAGCATTCCCACCCTGTTCTATCTGTAAAGGGAAACCCAAAAATACCTAATTTAGGAAAAAGCCTGTGATGCCGTGTCTGTCAGGAGCACCTTGAAGATGAAATTTAAGCAATATTTTTATCTTTTTCTACTGACTGATAGCTGCAATAGAGCTGTAGATGCCATACCAAAGTACTCACTATGTTACACAGAGGGCTTAGCTGCCTAGCTCAGTGACGTTGGGTCTGTTTTGAATAGAAGACATCTGTGCTTCTTTCTAAGCATAGCCCATAGTTCTTACTTTCAAATAAATCTTTTTTTGAGTGAGAGCTGACTCAACTGAATAAAAGTCTTACCTGTGACTAAATACTGGCTGAAAAGTTTCAAGTTAGCCACTCAATCAGCAAACCTGAGTCAGCAAACCTGAGTCAGTTTATTTTTATACCCAAAGCTGAATACAGGGATGGACTTTAAATAAGCACACTCAACCTTTTCCACTTGTTCAACTAATTTTTCTACTAACTTGACCAGCTTCAACAGGGGAGATAGAACAGAATAGAAATAGAGGCTGAACAGATGTATGTGAAGAAATTTTTAATATAAGCTCAATCATTTTGAGAAATGAGTGCCAATCTTTCCACTGTGATCTTATTGTCCCAAAAAGCACCTTGTATCTTAGCAGCATTCCTGGAAGAAAGTGAAATAAGAAGTAAATATGTCAGTAACTGTCAGATGAAGATGAAAGGTATGGAAAAAGACCTTTAGTGAGGGAGGGGCAGTACGACAGTAGAAACTACATGATACATTTGCTTGTTACTCATATTTTGCTTTTTGCCTAAGCTGCTGCTGTTTTCATTGCAGGCTTCAAGATGCTGCAATCATTCACTGAGGCAAGAGTTCAAAGCTGCCAATTTGAAGAAAAGACTTTGCTCAGTAGCAGAAGAAAATGAAGAATTCAAGGATAAGTCTGAAGATTACAAGGACCTTGAAAATCCCACAGAAGATGAGGCTTTTAATTTAAGTATGAAGAGAAATTAAGGTACAGATTTTGCTCTCTGCCTGCTGAGTTAGTCCTATTGATTCCAGGTAGGCTACCCATTATTAAGTACCATAACAGGTTTTATATAATTACAGTATTCATCCCTTGGGTAGCATACTTTTTGAGTTTATGTTTGAATGTTGTTATCCCCTAGATTATTTCCAGTGGCATAATTTTTTGCAAGCATGAAAAGACTGTATGAAATGTTGCAAAGAAACATCTTCAATGCTTTTTTATTTTTTATGATAATTATTTGGTCTTAAATACCTGGTCCATCAATGAGATCCTCTAATTTCTTTTAGCCCTTTGTATTTCTGAAGCAAAAAGGTCCACGTTTGATTGAGCAAGGGGCAAGAGATGGGATTCATGTCGCTGTTTTATTATATTGTGAAGATATGTCTACATCTGATTATGCAGTTTCTGAATGGCTGCTTTCATCTGTCTTTTCTTCTACTTACAGTATTTTCCCTGAAGCAAAGTCCTTTGCTTATTCTGGCTCAGTGTTTACTGTGCTGCCCTGTAATGTTTCCCAGTGTTTGTTAGGATTACTATGCTCATTTTATCTCTTTGAAAACATCCTCCATAATCTTTGGAGGCTTGTGCTTGCTGGCTATGGTAGAGTCCTCTTTACCCATGGAGGTCAGAAAGCAGCAATATGCAGAAGACAGCCTTTCAGTATTTATTTATTTTTATAGCATTTCCACCAGGCAGTGGTGGAGGGAGGTTTCTCCAGGTGGGGGAGGTCTAGCTGGATTGCAGTAGTGCAGTATTGAGCAGTGTGGCTTGAAGACAGTATTTTCTCCCTTGTGCTCTTTCTCTCTCTGATTCTTACATTCAGGCACACACGCACGCTCTTGCTGTTGAAATAGGGCCTTCAGCTGGTATCTATGCAAAAGGATCAGCCTTCTCTCTCCTGAGATTATTCATTTCCCCATGTGCATGGGCTGTTGCATGTAGCAAAAGATACTACAAGGTGCCCTATTTGTATTAATGCTCATAGGAGACATTTTTTGTGTTTCCCACCAAGGGTGCCTGTGTGAGAGGAACAGAGAAAAAGCTGCTGTTTAACTGAGGCCACATCTCACAGGGGAATCTTCTGTTCATATTGAACTACTGGGATTGGATGTAATATTTTTTTCCCCCTGCAGCATTTCAGTACTGGCAAAAGTACTAGTGTGAAACCAGATTAAATTAACACAGAGAAACATTTTTGCTGGTGGTATTAAACTTTTGGGGAGGACTAGGCAAAAGCATAGCTTTGTCAACAGGAGCTACATCCTTCTGTAGACAGTCTCCCATCTATTTACAAAGGAAAATACTTCTTGATCTCAGTGAAACTTGAGTGGGAGTCCTGCAATTACTGTGGGAGTGTGGAGAGAGACATAGACAAGGAATTAATGTTGTTAAGGTGGAAACAGTGCTCTAGCAAAGGATTGTCAAAAAGTATTGATGACTGAAGGTGAAATTATGAGGCAACTCTGAGTTAATATTTTGGCAGAACATTTCTGTATGAAAGGCAAGCTATTTATGGCAGCTTCTCGCAGAATTAGTGACCTTTGGAGTGGTGCTGAAGTGGCAGAAGCAGCAGAGTGACATTTGTTTTCTACAGTACTGATTCAGACAAGCAATGATTACTTTATCAAGACATTCTCTTTCAGTCTAGATTGCTCAACCAAAAGAGTGCCTGGGCAACAAAAAATATGAACAGAAATGGGTGATAAAGAAATTTTATGAGAAGTATTATTTTTCCTAGCCAAAGACTGAAAAAGGGTTGGATACTACTCTTTTCAAATCTGGAAAACTCGTTGACTTGAGTGGGTTTTGGCTCAGATGGTGAAGCAATGGAGAGACGTCCACTTAAGTAGAGATGTGACGGAAGAAGTTGCCATTTTCGTGTACTCATTACTGTCTGTGATGGTGATTATTGTCCCCAAAATTTCCCAGTTAAAGTCACTTAAGCTATCTTAATTGATTTTTCCTGAAGTAGAATGCTTTGATAGACTGCTCTGCCAGCCCTCTGGTGCAAGCTGTAGCTTCCAGAAGGGAGGTGATTTTGCTGACACATCTGGATCTATAAAAGGACTTCTGTCGGTTCTGTAAAGAAGGGGAGGAAGTCTGCTGTTTGTCTAGACCACAACAGATATTTAATTTGCCTGGGGTAGCTTTCATGGGACTTTTAGATTTTTAAAAAAAAATTTATTGTTATCTTTAGATTCTGAACAACATAATGTACTATGCTCATTCCAGGTTTTTTAATGCTATGTCCACTTCTAGCTAAAGCAAGAAATAATTAATATGGTCAACACTTTTTTAATACTTGTCCTCTGGAAAATGCTGTGATGTTGAAATCAAAACGTCCTTCAAGACAATATTGATTTGAATGAGATCTGGCTGTGAAAAATGGCTTAAATAATGTTGAAATAATGTGTTATGAAATTTCTGGAATAGAATAATATGATTTATCATCTTAATGTTACTTTTTGAAGTTTACTTTCATATTTGTGCTGAAAGAAAACATTTTGATTAAAGAGAAAAGAGTTGACCCAAAATGCCTTTTTTTTTTTGATTAAGTACTTGGAAGTAACAAAATATCTTTTTGGTCATTTGCTCTCAGACCAATATTACAAATTGCAAAGTTTTAGGAATCCAAGTTACCACGCATCTGTAGAAATGTATCAGAGTACACAGATGGTGTAGAAGACTTCTTGAGGCCCTCTTGAGTTTTAAGACCCAAAAGTACATATATTAGCTTTATCAGGATTGCTAGTTTGATAAATATATTTATGTGGATACTACTGCCATGCAAGCATTTTTATACTGTGATGAAATTAAAAAGGTTTCTTGCTGTTATAGCTATATTAGCTCCATCAGTAGCTCGAATTAGCTCCAATAGCAAAATCCACTGATAAACCTTCCTACTGTGTCCAAAGCCTCAGTGCTTGAAAAAGAATGGAAAGTTTGATTCTAGTTCTCTTAATTTGGGTGAAAATCTAAATTAATTCAGTTTTGCTCACCTCTTAGAGCTGCATTCCCTTGTAACATAATAAAGTGAAAAACAATGAAGCTCCGATGCAGTAAAGTTGCCTATACAGAGAGATTGAAAGAAAAGCCCATATTGGTTCAAGCCCTCAGAAGATACAAACTGCTGCTCTGAACACGTTGAACCCTTGTTTATTGTGAACTTTTTATAAAAGTGAAAGGAAAGTGGCACTGGGGATCCTGCTGTGCTAGAGGACAACACAAATGATTACAATACTGAGAAGACAAATGAGCATACAGAAGGGTGCATTAGTAATTGCGACCTCTCGTTATTAGGCACTGTCTTATTCAGTACCATAATTTTGGTAGTAATTGCTACTAATTATTTTAATTTCTCCCTCCTGAGCTTTCTTATAGCTCATACCATGAGGTCAGTTTTCCTTGGCTGCCTCCAAATATGATAGATTTTATTTTTATACTTGAGTCATGACTTTGCGGAAATGCCTTCTTCATCTCTTTGTGCCAAGACAGAAAGGAAGCAGGAGAAAATGCTAGAGGCTCCACTGCTTTGCTTTGATCCTTCTCTCAGAGTTATTAAAAATGAAGCCTTTAAGTAAACAACTGTAAAAATTAAACCACTACATGGGGCTTAAACCACTGCTGAAGGAACTGCAGTGTCTGCTATAGCAGCTGTCTGACATTATGGTATTACCTTTATCCCCAGGTTAGGGCTGGAGGAGCAGCAATTGCACCTGCACAGTCCTGTGCCTGGCCAAATTAATCCCATCCTGCCCCAAGTGATGCAGGGCAGGTGCTGTGCAATGCTGCTACTCTCATATCACTTCTCGAGTCCTGCCTGGCACAAGCTCCCCTTGGCTGGCTGTGGAAGCTGGGAGAACAGCATGCACTTCTACCAGGGGATGGGCAGCAGCAACCTGCTGAGGATGAAGATAGATCCTTCACTCCCAGGTGTCCTCCTGTCAAAGCGAAGGGCTTTCTGGAATACATTTCCATAAAAAAACACAAACAAACAAAACCCCAAACAAACAAACAAAAAAACCAAAACCCAACCAAAATAAAGGAAAATAAAAAGTACATGTTAGTTAAATACAGATAGTAACTATCTGTATGTATCAGCTAAGATGAGCAAAGCTGGTGAAGAGGGGCTTTCTGGCTGTTAATTTAATAAATCAGAGGGAGGGGGAAAGGAAACTAGATGTAATTACAGAATACTTCTAAAACTTATTGGCAGTTTCTCTTTTTTGGTTTTTGAATTTTCTCCATCCCCTCAGTTAAATTGGATGTTTCTATTACATTCTTTTTTACTCCAAAAATAACTTTGATTAGCTGTCCTATGGTGTAAAACCTTTCCAGCTTAAAAAATAGTTACATTAAATGTTCATGTTTTGGGGCTTGCAGCTGCCTGCACTAGTGAGGCAGCCATGGAAAAGAAAAAGCACAAAATTGAGGTGGAAGGAGGGTTTTATGGGAACAAACCATAAAACAAATGTTCACTTTCCAGATTTGGGAAAATAGAGTATTTTTTTCAGAGTTGATTTAGAAGCAACTAGGTATGAGCATGGTATCTCAATAGTAGGCACTGCCTTTGAATTTTAGAAGAGGAAAGTATAGACTATGACTTTGAGAAACTCACATAAAGGCCAAATGCAGGATTTGGCTTGCCAAAGAAAAGTAACTCCAATCTAAATGGCATCGAGTCCTCTGAGTCTTTGTTTTATGTTCAGCTCTTCTCTTTTTTGCTCTTTGAAATAGAAAAGAAGAAAATCTGTAAATTTGGGGACTGGCAGAAAAACAGTTCTTGCAGACAAAGGACTGATATTAATACATATGGGTGCTGCTGATTTCAGTCAGACTGCTCAGTTCAAATGAGGACAAATTAATATAATCAACTTTAATCTTCGGTGCAACTGGGAACTCTTGGCCATCTGATTATGGGCTGGCAACACTTTTATGGAAATTTAACAGCTTGCTTTGAAGTTTCCTATGCTTCTACAAGGATAGAGATCATGTTGATAAGAGGCCTCATGGTACTATTTTAACACATCAAAATTACGTGCGTTGTCAGAGCAGTGAGGTTGCAGTTTAAAATCTCTAATACTGCAGCTTCTACCTGAGCTCCTTCCTCTCCCTGAATTAGAGCTGCTGTGAGACTCTTTGTATTTCACAGATACCTAGCAGCCACTACCAAGATCAGAGCTCCACTGAATATCTTTTAATGATGGATATCCATAGGCAAGCCCAGTTCAAAAGTGCAATCAAAGGATAGACTCTGCCATTTATACTCATTTTCAAAAATCCTGTGTTCCGCAAAAGGTTTCTCTTGCCTTAGAGGTATCATACTTCCAAATTTCCTGACAGGTTATTTTTATAATCTTGTAGTTGAAATGGAAATCTCCCACAACAGAAGGCTTTCTTTTACATTTAATGGTCACTGTACCCAAATCAGCATTGGTATTTATAGAGAAGGACACACAAGTGCCTGCAGTATGGAAGAATTCATAGCTGTTCAATAGTATGGGGACATTATTAGAAGTTTGTATGCTTAGAAAACAAAGTTCCTCTCATGGAATTGACAACATGAACTTTACAGCTATTAGCAAAGGATTTCTTGGAGATAAAACATACAGCTTTCTTAAAGAAAAACAGATACTGGTATCCTAGTCTGTTAATATCTTAGGAGTATCCCACTAATTTACTGGTATATAACAATTACTGTTATCCTGATTATAAACTATACCTTTCATTGTCTAATTAACCAAGACTCCATGAGAAGGAATGAACACATCATTTTGTTGAAGTCTGCCCAACTCATGTCTGTAACTCCTAAACCAAGTAAACCTTAGGGCAACTTTAGACCCTCCTTTTTAAGGTAAAGCTTGCCAGAATGGAAATAAACATCTCACTCAAAGCTAGGTCAGTCTGCTATGTTCTATACAGCATTTAAAAATTGTAGGGGGAAGGATTTTTTTTCCTTGCCCTTGGCTGTGCTACACTAAGTGGAGTCACCTAAAGCCCAGGAAAACCCCTGCAGAGGCAGGCACAGGCTACTGGCAGCACCAGCTCAGACCAGCCCTTGGGAACTTGGCAAGAGTAACTGACTATAGAGCTGGGTGATTTGTACCCACTGGTGGTGTGGTCATAAACACGAAACAACATTCAATGCACAGCTGGGAGTGGAGAAAATGGCTTTGTCATTATTGCCCTATTTTGACATAGTGGCTCAGGCTTTGGGTTACGCTTTGGCTGCACACTTTGTAGCTGAGGAAGGCACTCGGCAAAAGCTGGTGTTAAGCTATCTTTAGGCTCCATCAGTTCTGCCTGGCTGGTCTCTCTTCCAGCATTAGACAGAGCAGAGCTTTCCTGCTTGCCCTGGCCCTGGAGAGCGGTTCTGGGAACTGAAATCTGCCAGGCTGCAGGCAGAAGGCCAGACAGAAGGGGAGCCAGCAGGATAGGAACAGAGAATAACAGCACTGAGGGCAGAGGGGCTGCACAGGGAAGCAGTGAGGGTGTTCGGACTCTGCTGCTGAGGGGTGGCATGCTGGTTGGTGAGGAAGCCCACTGCCCTGTTCCACTGCAATGGAGCAATGTCCAGCTCTTCTGTGGACCAGACTGCCCTGCTGAGGGATGCTGAGAGACGTTCTCTGTCAGATGTGTGCCTCTAGTCTCAGCTGCGGCATGGGTGAAGGCTCTCCCCAGGATGCTTTGGGACCAGGCCCACCACCACTCAGGTTTTTGTTTCTTTTCCACTGTTAGAGGCATGGAAAGATGCTGGGAAGAGTAAGGGGAGATTGATCCTCACTTTCCATTTGCCAGTCTTCAGATTTATCATAGAATCATAGAATGGTTTGGGTTGGAAGGGACCTCTGGAGGTCATCTAGTCCAACCCCCCTGCAGTGGGCAGGGACATCCCCAACTAGATCAGGTTGCTCAGAGACTTGTTGAGCCTTGCCTTGAATGCCTCCAGGGATGGGGCCCCAGCCAGCTCCCTGGGCAACCTGTTCCAGTATTCCACTACCCTCATGGTAAGGAACTTTTTCCTAATAACCAATCTAAATCTACTCTTCTCTAGTTTAAAACCATTGCCCCTTGTCCTTTGGCAACAGGCCATTGCAAACAGGCCCTCTCTAGCCTTCTTGTAAGTTCCTTTTAGGTACTGGAAAGTCACTATTAGGTCCCCCCCAAAGCCTTCTCTTCTCCAGGCTGAACAATCCCAGCTCCCTCAGCCTGTCTTCATAGGAGAGGTGTTCCAGCCCCCTGATCATTCTCGTGGCCTTCCTCTGGACCCACTCCATCAGCAACATGTCCTTTCTGTGTTCCTCTTAAATTAAAGTGATAAACCCACTGTGATATAGGCTGTTGTTCATCTAAGAAGGTGATTGGAAATGCTACATCTTTGTTTAACTGAAAAAGTAATTATATCCTAAGACATTCATCAACTTCATAATGAGACAGATATCTGCATGGCTTTACTTCCAAAAAGTCATGACATATGACATCTTAAGAAAATCCTGCAAGCCTTATTTCTGCTGTTTTATACCTAGATAAGCAAAACAACTTCTGATTCTCTTTAGATTATCCTAGTTGACAGTATATCAATGAAAATGTCACTTATCAGATTATAAATGTTGCAATAATTTGTGACTCTTGTAGTCCTGCTTTTGCAGACTAACAGCTGCCTCTGTGTCAACTTACATCACTGCATTAGCTCTGTGCCTTCCTCCCAGCACACTGCATGCAAAGTTTTGTAAATACCTTTGCTACAGCAGCCATTAGCAGCTTTATTGCCAGTATGAAATGACACTACGGGATGTATTCCTTTACTCGCTGCAGTGATATCTTCACACAGTGACTACTTGGAAACAAAGAGTCACGTCAAAGGAGAGAAGCAGCTTCAGAAAGTAGTGGGAAAATGTTGCTTTGCTCTCAGCAAAGAGTGAGTTTAAAACATCTAACTGCTCCATGCTGAATACAAGATAGGACTGCTTCTGGAGAGAAAAAGCAATTTAGTCCATACACAAGCCCTTAAGGTGGGCAGACAGCTTATAGATCTGACCCTAAGAAACCCCAAAGCAATCACATACAGGTTTTCTATAAGGTTTTCCATTTTTTCTGGAACATACAGTCTCTCCTATGTATCTGGTATGCAGAGAGATCAAGCCCACATTTCAGAATGCAAAAGAAATACCTAAGTTTGGCAGATACATATAAAAAAATAAAAGCATATACACAGAGAGATAAATTTAATAAATATAGAGAAAAAAAGCCTTGTAGCCCCAGCCAGAATTTCAAGTAGCTTGTCTCTCTTGGCATTTAAGCTGCTGAAAGCCTGTGTTTTATAGAGCATCAGCTCTCCATTTCACTGCGTCCATCCTGCTTTGGTCTCTCTCCATGATGGCAACCTTTAGAAATTTCACAGCTGCTTTTCCTCACTTTATGTGAAATATTTTGCACTTCAAGAAAGGAATTAGGTTGTAAGTCACTGGTATGTAAAGCAAACAATGCAGCCATGTTGCTGGTGGTACAGGGGGATGGGAAATATCAGCTGGAGTCTAAGAGTGAGGGAGAGAAAAGAGGGCAAGGAGTTTGTATTGGGCACTGGCTGCATTAGAAAGACATTAGTGATGGGGGGGGACAGCATGCACAGCAAAGAGAAAGAATATAAAATAGCTAGTCACTGGGTTTACCATAAAAGCCAGGCCTTGGCAGTTTCTGCCACTGAAGGGAATTAGACAGAAACAGTCTCCCCAAGCATCCTATGATGCCATCTGGCTTATTACAGAGGAAATCCCCACTGGCAGTCTGGGTTTTTTTCCCTTCTTTTTCTCCACAACAACCTGAACAAGTGCCAAGATTATTTCTCTCTCTCATGCTTCCTCTCTTCGGCATTGAAACATCATTCTGTAGAAGGGGGAAATATGCACTCCATTGGCTTAGATAGAGGCAGCAATTTAAGGAGCAGGAGCCTTTGCAAGTCTGAGAGGGAGGCAGGGCTGATAAAGGAGATTAAACAAGCTGAGGCTCTTTTGAAGAACAAACTGAACCATCTTGCTGCTGAAAAAGTAGAGATGTAGTCGATAGCTCTGATATACTCTGTTGCTTGCCAGGAGAGCTATCTATTTCCATTATTAGCCTAAAGGGTAGTGTAGGCAAAGAAAGTGAGTCACCAAATGGGAGAAATTCAGGTGAGATGAAGGTAGCAGGAGCAGGGAGCACCTCTTTATTATAACTCTTCTAATCACCCACTGTGGGCAATTACTTCATCACCTCCTTGTCTTTTCTGCAATGTTTCCTTCCCTGAGATCAGTAATGTGCATGCACAACAGTGGTCTATTTCTGACAGGCAAAGAGCTGCAAGTAGTGTGGTTAATTTTAATTATTTTCCAGTGAAACATCCCTATTAGATGCAGAATGGAGGTGATTTAAATTACAGCTTGTCTGAAAACTGTGATTGACCTGCAAAAAGGTCCTAACATGTTTAAAAAGATGATTATACTGAAGGAAAATGATGAATATTTGGCCAGATACTGAATATTAATTCTTATCCTAAATACCTAGTTGTGGAGTCACATGTGTACATACACAGAGCTAGATATTGCATATAATACGCTTTTTAAAATGTTAATTGTCTTTTTTTTCTAGGTGAATAACTGTTTTGTGAGATGCTCATAATCTCAGCAGTCTTGACTGCAGAAATCTTCTTGATGAAAACCAGCAAACTGATACTTTCCCAAGCTAATAATTTTCACATCAGTTTGAAATGTTAATGAATATTTTATAAATGATGTAGTGTACATGTGGAACATATATATGCCCTGCATGGAAGTCAGTCCCTTATTTTTGATCTCATGCTGTGGTGAGGTAGGACACGTGCTCAGTTCTCACCCTGAAACTGTAGACATCCCTTCAGTCTGTACCATTACCACATCATATTTAATCTGTGATACAGAAATAGAACTGTCACATCTCCCCCTCTCCTTCTTTTGTTTGTCCTGTCATAAAATTAGAGATCTGTCTCTCAGCCATGCTACTTTTTGAAGATGATAGTTCAACTGCATTATTATTGTGTTTTGCCCCTTTCCTGTAGTATAACAGGCACTGAAGCATTTGCTTCGAAAATCTAGAACTTGTTGTTCAGAGTGGTTATGCCATACATCAAATGGCCTGTCGATACTGAGCTATCTGGGGCAGGGAGTGTTTAACACACATGGGAAAAAAGCAGTGCACTCAGCAGGTTTGGAAGAACTGTATCAGATGTCTGCAAAGCAACAATTCTTATGTTAACACTAGGGCTTCTCAGCTTTGAAGTACACTGTAAGTGTATGAAGTGTGTTGTCTGAAGTCTAGGGCTTTTTTTTTTTTTTCACTTTCTAATTCACAGTGGAAGTTTCTATGATTTCCTATGCCATATAACATCCATATTTAAATCAGGAAAATAATAGCAACAGTTCCAGGATGAAAAAATTTTATTCCATTACAGAAAAGGAAATAAAGGTTAAAATAGGGACTTCCATATATTACCAAAAGCATCCCATTTCTCCATGGAAAGTAAAGCAGTAAAAGGGGGAAGAAATTAAAAAGGGAATTTAGTTTTGTATATAAATAAGGAAAGGTGAGTTATATTGTCTTCTGGCAGATTTCAAATTTGATTTAGGTTCTATTTATTTCATTTATTAAGATTGTTTTCTATTGCTATAAAAGTTTTTTGCAGTGGATTTCAAACATCACGTGGCTGCTAGGGGACCTGTCTATAGGCACACAGCAAACACCTAGGGCAGCCTCACTGAAGTCAGCTGAGTGGTAGCAGTGTGCAAGTGGTACTCCACCACAGAAATGAGTGAAACCTGAGAGACTGAGGTCAGGATTCAGAGGTGTCCTTGAGGAGGTGCCCTTTATTACCTTTGTGTAACATAACCCCATGGCAAAGGGATTGGCATCTCTCCTACTGCACTGAGCACTGCACTTTGCAAATTTCAGCAAATTCTTGCTTGGTAATCTCAGCAAATAACAGCTTTGCCTATTGTGCTTGATTTTTCCCCCTCCACGTAGTGAAGTGGTGCTAACTGGCCTGGGTCAGGGCCAGACCCTCCAACCTGCATGCCCTGGAGCATAGTTGGAGGGCACAGGAGGGGAAAGCGTGGGCAGATGGTGCTGGGGAAAGACCAGGCAACTGGAAATAAAATTTCCTGTAGCCTGGCCATCCAGCTTTATGAGAGTGGCCTTTGGGTTAGTCACCAACAACTAGGAGCTAACTGGGGAACTGTATTAGTTGGTAGTAGAAGTGTATGTAGTAGTAATACTGTTCCATCATCACTGGCTGATATATTGAGTCATTGAGTAACTCTTTCCATGAAGTCTGAAAAAGGGAAAAAAAACCCTAGCTAGCATCTAACCTGGAAAACTGTAGGCCCAAAGCTAACCCAACAGTTAGCTTATTCAAATCTAATGAACTGCCTAGTTGTTTGTACAGTGCTGATAAGTTTTTGATAAAAGACCATGTATTATTGCTTTTACTCAGTTACATCGCCCTTGCAAAAGACAAATTGCTTAAAACAGAGGACAAATGTACTTCCTTAGAAGTCACTTCACAGAGAATGTGCACAAAACTAATGAAATAAATGAGAAAAAAACGTATAATAAACAAAATAGTGACATTTATGTGCAGAAGGCATATAAAAATTGCCTTTGCAATAGAAAAGACATCTTGATTGTGAAATTGGCTGCCATTGGAATAACACAATTTTAGTAATCTCTCTACCCCAAGCACAATATTTTACTCCTATTTTTCTTCAAATCCATCACTCAGTTTACTTGACTATAGGAGTCTTCACCGACAAACATTGCACCAACTGTATCAGTAATTTATATCTGATAAGAAATGAAAATATTCATGGATTTCTGCAAACCATGTGTACGTAGCTGGGTGAGTGGCAAAGAATGATAAATAGCCCCAAGTGTCTGAAGATACTTGTATCTTCCCTTTAAAAATACAGATTCTGGAAACAAGTGAGATCTAAATTTTAGACTTTGTTACAGCAGTCTTAAGTAGTGCAGTTTATCTCTAGGAAATATGAAAATATTGAGCTGTTAGCAGCAACACAATTTCATTCCACTCCCCCTCCCCCCTTATCTTTTTCAGACTAGGAAATCATTAGCATACTGTGTATAGCCTTTGCTGGAATTAGTGAGTTTGTGGTGTAGTTTTGCCTCTTCGTTTAGATACTGGGCCTGGAGAAAATGTGTTTGGAGAATGTAGGGTCTGCCTGGTCACTGGAGTTTGCCATTCCTCAGAACAGACATTTATCCCTTGGATACAGATGCAAGTCTGGCCCATGGCATGGTCAAACCCTCTTGCAAGCCCTGCAGACTGCAGAATCATCTCTGCCTATGTACAAATGTCAAATGACATGATTTAGCTTCCTCTATCTTCTAGTGTGGAATTTGCACTAGAATAGGAGGACAGGGCAGAATGCATTTGGCCACTATGCAGTAGAAAATGGACAGATTCTGGGTTTTCTTTTCAGGAAAAATAAGGACATGTCTGTTTCTTAACATAAAAGCTGGATGTTGACAGAGGAATGGATGATACTGAGATATGAGGTGCAGTTGGGTTCTTCCCTGCATTGCTTATTCCAAAGCACAGGAAGCACTGGAGGCAGAAAAGCTCTTGCTGTCTCTTGCAAATCCAGGTGGCTGGAAACAGACAATCCATGATGCTTCGTTGTAACTGCTACTGAATGGGGAGTTCCAGGATGGTTCTCATCCTTCTGAGGGCAATCATATTAAAAATAGTTCAGATCTTTCTCTGCAGTCTGTGTCCAAATATTTTGTATGTACTGTAGCTTAGCAGTGCCTCCCAGGAAATATTACTCTGTCAGTAGGCAAACAATTGCTTAGCTTGAAAGAAATGTAATTATTTAACGCATGCACAAATGTTTTTGGCTGCATGGTGCTGTAACGTTATTAACTGCAGGGAAAAAGAGAGCTAACTCTATTTTAGAAAATATATTACCATTGTCCTAAAATGCAAAATAGCTCTAAGTCCTATCCTGACCAGAATTCCACATTCCCTCTTGATAGTAGATTGGATTTCAGAACAGGATTAAGTAAATAAGTCATATTAAAATGACAAAATGGGTAAATAGAATATAATGTGAAATGAAATGTAAATTGGATTTAGGCAAACACTTTTATACAGACCTCCCGTCAAACCCTATCAGACTGCTTCAAATTCCTACTGTGATTCCTGCTCGCAGTTCTATTACATGTTGCCACTCAAGGGCATTTGATGTTTTCTCTCTCTGGAAATTCATTTGCATTTAAATGATTTGAAATAATCATAAAAGCCAAGTGCTATGAAGTTTGAAATTAGTTACTGTCTATAAATTGCGATGCCATTAAAAGATGATTTTGAAGAGCTTTGCTGTCTCAAATGTATGCAGATTAAAATCTAACAAAGTACACCTTGTTACAAAACTGTAAAGAATGGTGTGACATGGACTTAAATTGATTTATTCTCCTACTAGTGCCTATAAACTTTACATACTTGGGTTTCTTCTGAAAGTGGGGGGAAAAAAAATCTTTCATTTGCCTGCTGAATCTGAGCCAAATTCTGTTCTCAGATGGGGTTTCATTGGGTGTATCTGACACCAGCACTTGGCCCTCAGAGTTTAATCTACACGGTCTATTAAAATTCTGGAAATGCTGTATGAATAGTTGAGTCTCATAATTTTTTTATGGTGGAAATAAAGGAGCAGGATCAGGAACAATGGAGACCATTTACAATTGGCAGTGTACATCTGTGCATTTATATGTATATATGCTCAATTTTCCCCCCCTCTTCCCTGAATTCCGTATGTTGTCCTGGTGGATGTTTCTACAAGGTCTTCTTTGAGGCAGCTAGTGCTCCTGGTAGGTCATCCTGCAGCCAGCCTGTCTTTCTTGCTGTTGGAAAGCTAAAACACAGTTAGGAGCACATACAGATTTTGAAATACTGAAGTCCCATTTGAAACAGAACTCTTTTTCTCCACCCATCTCTAGACAAGCTTAGGCAATACAGAGCTGTCACCTCATAAACTCGTCTTCTGTCTTGCCTCCCCTAGCACTGTTCCACTTTGTAACCTACTCTTGCTCTCTGCCCATAAGACCCTGTTGTAATATATATTCCTACTCACTCTTTGTTTATACCATTGGGATATTATAACTTTACATTTTTGGATACCATCAGTACATTCCAAATATGTTTTCCTAGCCTCAAATCATTTTAAATGGCCTTAATCACATATATATATGTTAAACTATGTCTAGTTGTATAACTTGATTATAAAATGTTTGTAACAAGGAAAGCAAAGTTGCTTTGGTTTATAGGTCTCAGTACCTAGGGATGGAATTACCTCTTTATAAACATATATTAATGTGTGCATTTTTATTATTCAGAAGAATGAAAGAAATGTGGAGCACATGTCTTAAAGGGCAGGAAAAAAATTTCATTTTTATATTTCCAGTAGTTCAAAAAATCCTAATACAGTTTCCTTGAAGATAACATTAGCTCCACAATTCTTGACAGTTTCTATTACAACAGTAAAGGCTACTATACTTGTTTGTGTATGAGTCATAAAGAAAAGCAGCAGTTTTAACTACCTCCATAATAAAGAGCTTATTTTCTGAAGTTATCTCAGTAGCTAGTGCAAACTATCAGCTAATCCTTCCTTAATTACAGAGTGCAAATTCTCTGTGTGCACACTAGTGTGGAGACAACACTTTGTCCCCCAGGTAAGGTTCTTTGGTTGCTGCAGTGTCAGATTAGTGATGGAGAGTGGGGGTAGTGAAACAGGAGTGAAAAGCATGTGTCGTTTCAGTGTGATGTAAGGCATAGATCTTGCTAAAAAATGTAACACAAAACATCAGCTTTTCCATCAGACATAGAAAAGAGCCCTCAGTATTTCTCAAGAACTGAAAATTTAACATATAAAGAGCTTGTTATTCTAGCATTCCACAGGCCTCTTATGTTAGGGTTCTGATGGAGTCCTGATTGATTTATCAGAAGGAAAATCTTGATAGGTTCACTGTGCAGTTTAGGCTAGGTAGTCCCAAACAAAGGGTGAGCCTGCTCAGTTCTGAGCATTTTCTGGAAGAGCAGACTGAGAACAGTAAATTTTGCTGAGGAATTCAGAGGTGGGCTCTTTGTCCTGGGCAGGTTTTCATTGCAAAAATAACTTTGGCTTCTGTGCCTGTTTTGCTGAAAATTCCATCGCCAGAGGTATTGATGCAGGAGCAAGCATACTTTTAGTCCCAGATGGTTTCATCCAAGCAGAACCACAGACTACCAGCATCTCTTTCTCTCATGGAAATGACTTGGATACTTTGCTACCAGTTATTGACTAAAGTCACTTTTCACAGTCCATTTCAGGAGTTCAGAAGGAGAGAGGAATTTTGCCCAAAAGCATCAAGGAAAATCCCTGGAGCAGCAGCACAGAGAAATGGAATAGTCCCTGGAAGTGCATGAAAGCATGAGAAACTTGCTGAGATACAGCAGTAATTTGAGTAAGGATGGAGGACGCACCTATTTGCTGTTGAACTAAATTGGTCCATGCAGTTACTCCAGGTGCCTATTATTTCTTTGTGAGAGAAGTGACTGCTCCTGAAAAGAGCAGGTAATCAATATTCCAGTGTGAAATCCTTTTTAAGGTGCTCTGTAGAAAGGTTGGCAAAGCTTATGGCTGAGCACACCTATCCATCAGGGCAGGGTTTACTCAGGTAAATGAAAAACTGATTTTCTTGATGCCTCTTTTACATATGTCCGTTTAAGAAAGAAGCCAAATAAATAAGCCATAGGCACTGTTTCTGTCCTGCTTTAAATCTATATTCACAGCCAACTGGAGAAAGTTTTGCAAATCATTGGCCTTTAAGAATTCTTACCACCTGAAATGAGATCTGGAAAAATAGATAAAAAAATACTGGTAAACGCAGATGAAATTTTGGCAGGAGATTTAACTGAAAAATATAACATTTTATGAACTCAGGGCAAAACAATATCTCCCAGAACATACTGCAATCCAATCTTTGCAGATGTTATTAAAACAATGCAGAGTTTGATAAAAATGCATAAATTATACTTTATTGTTATGGATTATAAAATGTGTTCTGAAAGGGATAGTAAGCACAGCAAGCATTTTGCTTTATCTAGTTTGACAGCACTTCCTTGCCATTAAATGAGGAGGCATAGCTTTACAATATTTGCAAAAGGCAGAGGAGGAAAGCACCTAGACTGGAAACTTTCCAAGGATGGGACTAACTGTGTGTTTAAACAGTGCTTGGCATAGAGACCCTTGAGCACTCAATGCTATCCTGGGCACAGACACTAACATAAATAACAGGAGAAACTTTCTTCTTTGCTCTAAAATGGTAACTTTTTCCTTATGCTTTCAAAGCCTGATGGTCTCACATGGAGCTTAAGTGACCTTCTTCTTTCTCCTGCCTTTCCTTCCTAACCACTCTCTATAGGCATCTTTTTTCAGCTGTGCTCTGACCTATGCTAAGGAAGGTAAGGTTTTGGCTCCCAAAACTATGTAAGTTCAATATTGCAGCTCAGACCTGTCACTGCACAAGATGGGTTTGAGGGCCAGAACTGCAGTACTGAATTTAAAAGATAGTGGGAGCTAAGCCTATCTCCTACTACTTCAATGACATTTTTAGTTTTAGGGTTTTTTCCCTTCAGGCAAGCATTTCTGAATTTTCTGGAGTGGAAACTAACAGATGGGATTTCTTTAAAAAGATACAAACCACAGCTTAGGGTTTCAATCGGATTTATATTTTTTTTTTCTACCAGAAGGCAGCTAAACTGTGCTACCTACTCAGGTAATTAATGATTCAGTGTGCAGCCACCATACACTGGAATTTAAGCTGCTGGAAATCTCATTTGTAACCGTAAGAATGCAAAGAAACACAAAAAAGTTTGATTTGTTTCTGTGGCTTTCCCGAGTTAAAATTAAGCCTATCACCAAGAGCTGACAATGCAATATTATTGCATTAGAACCATGTTTATACCTTCTCATGCAAAATGTTTCAGATGAATAATGAAATACAGAATTCGTGGTATTTTTTGAAGGCAGAGGTTAAAGTTATTAGTCTGGTGCTGTACTCCCTGTTTGTAGCCACATGTTGTGCTTACTGCCTGCATGCTGCCTCTGCTGCCTGCGTTGAGTTTGCCAGCCTGATCATTGCAGTTAATAGAGATATTAGGCATTTGCTAGGCAATCCAGTTCTTTTTAGCTATCCAGGAGAAGAATGAATTTTGTGAACATGCTGATCATGTCCTAGATTTATCTTTCTTTAAGCCAGCTCCCTTTGGAGCCAGTGGGTTGCTCATTGCACTTGTTTCATTTTGGAAGACATGGTGCTACAGAGTTCCCACTTCCCGTTTAGGCAGCTATCAACAGGAGGCAAGTGCTCTAAAGGAAATCAGTTATTTAATGCATTAATTTAGGTTCTTTTAATATAAACATGAGAATAAATGTAAATAAAGGTGAAGTACTGAATACTTGGTTTCTCCTCTGGAACTTGCTTAACACAGTGGAAAAGTGCATCTGGGTAAACAATTATCCTCCACCTCTTGCAGACAAGTGTGTTGTGCCTCTTTTTGCACTGCCCCTGAGGAATGAAATGGCCTCCAAGAACAAGGCACTACTCAAAGAAGCAGTAACAGCTTAGGTCTAGAAAGCATTTAACAATATGCTTAACTTGAAGCATTTTTTTTTTTCTCACTCCCACCAGGCTCAACAGGATTTAACAAGGCACTTAACATCCTTTCGGAACAAGGATACTTTCCTGGAGTTGGCTGTAACAGAGAAGCTCACTAACTCCTTTTGCTAATGCTCTTCAAATCCTACCTTTTCTGCAACACTTCTGTGGAGCTGACTGTGCTTTAGGTGAGTAAAGAATAAAGGTAAAGTTAAAGTAATTCGTTGGTATCATACCTTTGCATAGCATCCTGGTTGCCCGCAGCCAATGCTTTCTCTCATTCATCCTCGCTTGGATCTTGCCCTGTAAATGCTGTGAAAGGTCACACCTGGAGTCCCAGCACCTGCACATAACACATAACATACTACAGAAAAAATCAAGCAGAAGCAGGGAGGGGGAAGTCAAAAGTTAATTCAGAACTACTAACTGCTTTCCTGCATAATTTTTTCCAATTATTTTTCCAGCTCTGATTACGCTGTTACTGTTGATTTAAAGTGTAACACTGTCAATATTTTTGCACAGTCTTTGCCTAGGAGGAAAGTAAGCAGAAGAATGAGCACTGATTAAGGAAAATGAAAGCAAATCTGTTTGCTGATAATACATGTAGCAACACTGAAACATGCAAATGGTATTCAGGGCCTGTGTTCTGGTCATGTTTATGGTCTTGAACCTATCTGTGGAGTTCTCATTTAATGCCCAGGCAAAATTTGAATTTCTAAATTATAGGTATGTCATGACAATTTTGGTCACAAGGAGGTTCCAAATGCTGTGTCATTCAACATACAGACCTATGCTGCTACTTAGTAATGCTTCTGAATGAAATTTTACTGGTTTCTGTTCTTATTGGAGAATATACTAAAATTCTGCTTAAAGAAGAATGCCTTCTTTATGCGCTGGAGTTTTTCATAGCTTCTTCCTTAGAGCAGCCTTTCTTTTCCTCATTTCATCTTGAAAGGTCATTTTAGGAACTAAAAAGCCCTGCTGCCAACTTTTAAAATAATTATGATCTCCAATAAAATGCCATCTATTTTTAACATTGTACTTTTTAAAGTCTTCTTTAAAGACACAAAGTAGATGACTTTTTCCATGAATAATGTATAACTTCAGAGACTTTGTATGCTATGACATAAATTATCAACTACTTTTCCACTATTTGCTGATAAAGTGGGGGTGTTTTCCACACACTCTGTAGTCAGCTCGTGTTTGGAGTTGGCTTCTTTTTGCTGCCGTATTTGAATGATGACATTTCCTCATAGTTTATACCACTTGATAGCATAAAATGTCAGGAGGAAATGATCATTACCCTTCTGCAGGTGATAAGTATTCCCTGCCTGTACTCCATGAAGTACAACATGGTGCACTATGTAAAGGAAAAGCAGACACAGTGGCTAAGGTACTGGGATTAGGAACATGGAGTGTGAATGGTTTAGCACAGGAAACATCTCGAAGATATCTTTCAGAAAAATGTTTGTTGTCTCTTAATGATTTCCAGGGATGAATATTATTTATAAAGGTCAGAGAGAGCCCCCTAAGCTGTGTTCAGGGTCTGGTGGAATGTGATAGCTGGACTTCACCTTTTCTAGCTGAGGGACCACTACAGCCTACAGATACTGGTATTGATTACTCTTTGGTGTAAAATTCATGGGCAAAATAGATGTGTTTCAATATTTTCATTAGTCAGGGTCAACAGTACATGAAATGTATTTAAACTGTTAATTCAGGTACAAGTAGAAAAACACCAGACCATTTGAAAAAGGGAATGAAAAAAATGTAAGAACTACTTAGGTGAGGCTTTACAGTGGCAGCTAAATATTCGGTTGGCTGAATGTGCTTCAGAAAATAGTGACTTTTAGGATGAAGAGGAGAAGAAAATTAGTGGAAGTGAGTAAAACTAGATAACATTTTTTCAGGCAAAGAGCATATTAAAGCAAATAAAGAACTGGAGGGGGAGAGCCCAATGGGACCTAGAGCTTAGCAGAGATGTGGTAGAACAAATAGTGGGAGTTAGAGAGAATAAGAGAGACAGAAACTAAAAGGAGAAAATAGCCTCACAGCATATGGAAGCAAAATATCTGTAGGAGACCCTGGGGGACACTAGTGTTGATTTATGTCCTGCAATTATAATTAGTGAAAATGAGGGGATAAAATGAGATTTTGAATCTTTAGGAAGACAAAGTTTTTAAGTAAGTTGTATGTTTTCAGTGTCTGCTAGTGTCTCTCTGAACTCCCTCATACCAGTTCTAGTCTTCCCAGAAAGTGCTTTGTCTGTGATGTACCCAGAGATGAACTGCACTCATCAGTGAAAAACACAGCAGGAAGAAAATTCTGTAGGAGTTGTAAGATCCATTTGGAACAAACAAACATAATACAATATCAATAAATTGCATGGTCAGAAATAGCACCCACATATAAACAGGATGTGGCAAGCGGAATGGGCATATTAAACAATGCTCAGCAAATGCTCTGATTTGCAGTGGTAGAAGAGTATTTATGATATTTTCAAAAATGCTTTATGGCTGTCAGCATTCTGGAAGAAGGTTCTGGTTTGCACTGAAACTTCATGAAGGAGCTAGACAGGCAGAAACATGAACCTCTGTCATCCTTGGAAATGTGTGAATCCTCCGATGGGCTCTGGATGCTGCAACCTACAAAGATGTAGGTCCCTTCCAACCCCTAACATTCTATGATTCTATGAGCATGTCTGCTGACAGACTGAGAAACAGGCCCCATGTCTGCCTAACAAAGCATCACTTGTTGCATTTATATGTCCTTTGAGGAGGAAGATAATGGAAATGTGAAGAATACATGTCCCCGAGTCCATAGTTCTTATGACTGTTTATAAATATTTATTAATGGAAGTAAACTGTAATATATATATTTATTTGTGGACACTTAGAATGGCTCCGGTTTAGCGATGTGTTGCAACTTTCTGTTGCCTTGAAAATTGCTATGTCAAATTCATCAGGAATTTTTCAAACACCTGGTCATTGGATATTTTGCAAAAACTATCCGAGTAACTTTGAAGAATGGACAATCTTGGAGAACTTGGAAAAGGTGACTGAATATTTCACATATTTAACTACAATAACTCATTGCAGTCTAGCTGTAATAATGTCAAACCTTGCTAGTAGCACAATAATTGAGGATTCACAAAGCATTTGTTGGAAACACCATGTAATTACCATTGTCACCAGTGGTGTTACAGGAAAATAATATGCAATATTTCAAGATACTTAATTAAGAAGTGTCACTGAGTTACCTTGAAGACAACTTCTATCACCCCCCTATGACAGGCTTGGTGATGACTAGCTGATGGATGTGTCCTTACAGTATGAAAGACAGATGAACTGAGGAACATCAACATGATATGCAGAACTCAGTATGATGGAGAATGTATAATTGTTATTTACTGTTTAAAGGTGACCTACAAATGTGATGCTTTAGGGTTGTTTTCTTGTCTTTATAATGTCAGAAAAAACTCCACAAAGTTCTTCAGTAGAAACTGTACCTTTTTCTTTCCGTAGATATTCTTGTCCACTTTGTTTTTCCCCCAAGACATCTGATCCATGAAGAAAGAAACAGGTTTATGGTATCAGATATCAAGGAAAAAAGATAGTTATGTGAGGATAATTTCTTATGTGATCTCCTTTGGATGTGGGAGCTGTTATGAATTCATGTGTGGTTCACTAGTAATGTCGACAGCAAAAGCCATCATCCCTGTCTTGGGAATTGCAGAAAAAACCTTGCAGCCTTCATGATTAAAATGTTATATGAGACCTGAGGAAAGACAGAAAAAGGAAGAAGTTAAGGCAAGAAGGTTCCTTACTGTAAAATTAGTTAAGGAACTACCATTGTCTGTTATTTAGTGTAAACGATGGTCTTTGTGTCCCTTACTCAATTAACTCTTCTTTCACACTCCTCTGTTGGCTGCATTACTTTGATTTAGTGTACTTTTTCTCACTGTCACCATACAGCTAGCTTGATCAAAGCCTTCAGTTTGGAAGTCCTTGCTTTTTACTTGTCTGACTTTTGCTTACTACCCCATTTGTCTTCTACTGTATCAGTGCACTCCTCTGTGCACCCTAAGGTGATAATTACATTAGCTGTACTTCATCACAAGCTTGTTAGGGCTTGACAGTTGATTTTGGCTGACTATAATCAGCCTTGTCCCCACTTGTCATTGTCCCTTTGTGCAACGGTTGAACATGACTCTTTCTACATTAGCAAGTAGGCTGCTCCATTAGGAGTGGATCTGCTGAAGTGAAACAACCTGCACTGAGCTCTTCGCTGCATGTGATTGTGGGCACTTCATGCTAAATACAGCCCAGTCCTGTAGACTGAGTGCTTAGTGGCAGTTTAGCTTCAGCTGAAAGAGACCTGGTTTGTGTGCTCTGAGACAGCTCTGTAGTACAAATTGAAGCACGGTAAGGGAGAGATGGTTGGGAAATCTGAAAATGCAGTTCTGACCATCAATGATGATGAAGATGCCTTTGTTGCTTGTGGGTGTACCCATTGTAGTACTGCCTCAGCTGGTCTAAAGTGAGACCTGAGATCTTTAGGGTTTCCCTGGGTTCTGGATTAAAAAGTAGGTGAAACATTTTGTTGTTGTTGTTGTGATCATTCTACAGGTAATTCTACTCTTTGTATGCTCATTTATCAGACAACAAAGACTCTTCTTTCTCAGCATGCACATGCTGATTGCGGGTAATCTGGGTTTATTCCCATATAAGTGCAATAACCAGCTGACTTCAGTGGATCATTTCAAAACTGGAAAAGGTGAGTGCTCTTGCCCTGTGTATCTCTTCAAAATGGCTGAGTCCCTTTTTACTTCATTAGGCATAAATTTGGACATGAACGAAAGAATAATTGCATGCACCTACACTTTCTCTTCCTTTGCCTTTCCTACATGCCAAAGAACTTGATCTGGATTACTGAAGTCCTTGCTCATTTTCTGTCATGCATCTTTCATCTTTGAGTGTGCATATAATTAACGATAATAAAAAAGAGATTTAATTAAATTCTGTCATAAGTGTAAATTTAAAAGAAAAAAATGGAGCTCATTGAATGACCAGCATACATTAGGTGTGGCTGAGACAGCTGATGAGTAATATTGAGTTTGAAGAAATGATCCATTTATCTAACAGGAAAAATTTGAAGTAGAATTCAAGGTGTGGGTAGAGTCTACTTTTTGCAGTTGTTGCAACCACCAAATTCTGAAAGTACAGCAGTGTAAGAGAAAACCAGTTGTGGTAGATTTCACATCCATAAGCTGTAAGGTCGTGTGCTGGGAGTACAATTGCATCTGTTTTGATTTTGTCATTACAAAACCTCTGGTGTGGGACCATTGTTATACAACATTTAGTTCAGTGGGACCTTAATTCATATCACAGATTCCACAAACTTGCTCAGTACACACTGCTACTACTACTGTACTAAATGTTATATGAGACCTGAGGAAGGCTCCCACAGATGAAGTATTAGCTCATTTTTCTGTGATTCTGAATGTGACCTTGTGCAAAATACATCCTAGTTGATTTTGGGTAAATATTATTTTAAGAACATCATCAATTCATAGAATACTAGGTTGAAATGGACCCCAAGGATTACCTAGACCAATCTTTCTTGGGAAAAGCACAGTCTAGGTAAGTTGGCTCAGCACCTTATCCAATAGGATCTTAGAGGAGTCCAGTGTTGGGGATTCCACCACTTCCCTGGGGAAATTTTTCCAGTGGCTCTTTGTTCTCATAGTGAAAAATTTTCTCTTGTGTCTAATCAGAATCTGTCCAGGAGTAACTTGTGTCCATTACTCCTCGTCTTTTCCATGCGACTCCTTGTAAAAAGGGAGTATCCATCTTCTTCGTAGCCACCCTTTAAAGACTGGAACATCCCTGGAAGTTTTCAAGAAACGGGTAGATATGGCACTTTGGGGGATGGTTTAGGGATAACAGTAGTGTAGGGCTATCAGTTGGACTTGATGATCTTGAAGATCCTTTCCAACTGTGATGATTCTATCATTCTATGATAAGAAAATCTGGCATCACTACCCTAAACTTATGATCTCTTTCTTCCCCATGTGTTTCTGCCCTTTTCTTCCATGTGAGTCTTTTATGGAATATCCATTATTTAATTTACTCAATTCTGCCTTTTTAAAAAAAAAAATAAATCTTAAATATTACTCTTCTGTCTCCATATGCTTATGAAAAGTCATAAAGAATTTTAATACCAATAAGCACTGTTCAAAACTTGATGGCTGCACAGGAGTTGTATTTGCAGAGTGAAAGCATAAACAATGAATTATCATTGTTTCAAATCAAAAGAAAGTCAACACTAGGTGAAAAGATTGTAAGCATCACATCACACAAATATGTTGAGAAGTTAGAAACAGACATATTCAGCTATAAAAAGTAGGCATAAAACCATTATTGATGGTACTGGAAATATAGAGATTTATATCAGACTATGTCCTGGATTTCTGATTTTTATTCTGTGTTTATACACATATTTTTTGACATTGCTCTCTATGAATGTTAATGGAAAATGCACATTTCAAGCAGTAGCCAAAGAGGTACATTCATTGTTATAACTGATAAATTAGTGTCTTTGTTCTAACAACTTGCATTTACATTCACTGTTAGATAAGGTAAAGCTTCTTAAAAATTTATAAGCTGACTAAGCAAGTTAACTGAGATGTGCAGTTGTACAGTGTTGACTCAGAGTTAAATTTAGGAGCACTTTGCAAAACTAGTGGAAAGTAGAGCGTTTGTTCGACATCACAGCCCCACAAATGGCTGAGCTAAATATAATGGTGAGCATTCAGTCACAGGTCAGGCACAGACAGAGTGCTTGGAGTGCTTTCTGTGCATTGATTGGTCTAATTTTGGAGATCATTTTGTGTTTTTTTCAAAACTAGAGAAGGCTGTGAGAAAATACATGGAATTATGGGATAGAGGAAAAGGCTAACAAATAGAGCAAGCCTGATGCTCTGTTTCTCTTTGTGTGCCTTATGCAGTCACTGGTGGGAACAGTGGGAGGCTATCCTGGGCAAGATCCTCATGATGCTGCCAGTGAGTTATCTCATACAGCTATGCTGGGCTTTCCCAGCCCCTTGGCATCTGACATCAAAAGGATTTTACTGTTTATCCATTGTTTGCACAGAGGCCTCCCCCAGTTCTTTGCAAAGTGGGACCTGAACTTTCAAACCCAGATGTATACTGTGAGAGTAGCTGTATAATTTATATGTGTAAATGCCCAGTGTGCTCACATAAATCAGTTGCTTTCATCCACGGGTGACCAGGTAGCTGCCTAACTGGCCGTGTTACCAAACAAATACCTTATTTAGAGACAAGCATTAGGCATCCTTGACATGTGGATGTAACTGCATGCCCTTAAACTGATTAATGAGAAATATTTTTTTTCACCCTTTGTTTGTTTCACATGCTCCACTCTGCCTCTAACCAATCTCAGGATGTAAAACACTTTGAAATGTCCATCCAATCTTTTAGATCATAAATTTCTCTGGGCAGAAAGTTTGCTTTGCATGTTTTCTCTTATGATCCCACTGTATTCTCAGGTATTGGGGAAGTGCTTTATCACATGTCTGCACTTCTCTGCAAGTCTAGTGTCCAGGGGCCATGAACCTGGCATGCTGGCCCACCACCTGTTTCCAGAGCTGCCATATAGTCAGCCTGCTGCTGGTGCCTGGAAGTGTCCTGAATTGCTTGGTCCTCAGAGGGTATACAGAGGTTTTGACTGCCCGTGTAGAGCTTCTGCTTCCAAGTCCCCTATCTGAACCATCTACATGACTGGTCTTCAGGTTGGCCTCAGGACCACGGTAGCATGCTGTACCCCTGCAGCTACCATGTTCAAAGTGCTCTGAAGAGGTATAAGAAGAATCTCTCATCTGTCATCAGTTTGAAATTTCTGGCCAAAATTTTGCTTCATTTATGATGCTTTCTGTTTGTTAGGGGAAGAAGAGGTTGAGGATTACTGGCAAGTGACTGTGACAGTAGATGTAGAGTTTGTGTACTGAACATCCACCCCATGGGAGGTGGTTGGGGCTCCATCCCTAGAGGCATTCAAGGTAAGGCTTGACAGGGCTCTGAGCAACTTGGTCTAGTTGGGGATGTCCCTGCCCATAACAGGGGGATTGGACTAGATGGCCTCCAGAGGTCCCTTCAAAACCCAAACCATTCTATGATTCTATGATAAGATGGTTCACAGGCTAATGCCTGAAATCAGTTTAGATTAGGTCAGATGAAAAAAAGAAATCCAACAAACAAACTCAAAATAATAGCTGAAGATCCTTCTCCACCCCTTCTGAAGTGTCTTTTTGACAGAGTGCACTTTTAGGGGAAAGAGTCCCATGTATTCTTCATTTAACTAACTTCAGCTAAGGATGCTATTTAATCAGATCTAGAGAATTTTTTTAAACAGAACATGGCCACCTAGTACCTGTGCATTTAGAACATCAACTAGCTTTAAAGTCATTGAAGAATGAGATGAGTTCAGCTGCAAATGTTATTGGAAAAGGAGTGATCACTTCTGCCTGGGTACAGGATGTCTCTGATATGTTATGAGAATGGCTGCAGAGTCCTTTTTGAATTTGTTATTTAGCTGATGACTTGCTGACATCTGAATCTGCACAATTTGCTATGAATAATTTAAACCATAGGAAGCATAAAGTGTGACTGAATTAAAAGACCAAAAAATGCTTCAAAATGCTTTCATGATCCTTTTCCTTTCTTCAAACTTGAAGATCAAACAAGAAAAAAATACGCAGTTTAGGATTACTACACACTGTACAAGAAACCAGCAGAGCTGCGGAGTTGAGCTCATTGGATACATCCACTTTAAATCACATCTCTTTGTAGTCAGTTGGGAAAAAGCTGTAGACATTAATAAGGAAATATTAAACATTTATTTTGTATATTTTTACTTGTCTTCATGGGATCATTTTGTAAGCAATTTATGTTGCTAGATAAGCTTCATTCCACCACTGTGTACAAATTACCTGTTGTTCTCTTATTAATCCTGCTTTTCTGTTTACTTTTCAAGACAGTCTCAGATGGACAGGTGTGCACCTTGGAAGAGTACAGAGCAATGTTGGAATACATGTTTTCTGAAGTCTTTTAATAGATATCACTGCTAGAGCTCTTACACTAAATTAAGAGAGTTAAGATTTCTGCAATGAGCTTTGTTGTGATGAGAAAGATTGCCATACTTGGGATTTAGGTTGCAAGTTAATAGGCAGTGAGGGGAAAAGGAAGAATATTGTCTCTGTCCTCTCTGAAGTGCCATATCCTGGTGGCAGCAGATGGCTGGATGCTGGGATCAATGAAATTATGTTGTCTTTCACTGTGATAATTGCTACGCTGCTTGCTGTTTTCCATGTTCGTGGTCATGAGTAAATTTCATATACTTGGATACAAAAAGGTCCAGGAAGGTGTATTTTCTGTACAGTAATCAAGACAACTATAATCCTTGCTAAAATACATGTGTGCAAGGCTGTTAACACAGTAAGCCAGTGCAGTGGCTGCCAGGCTCTATGTGGTTGTCATTGTTCTTAGCAGTGAGAAGACATTCCCTTGCTGGTGTTGTGTATGAACAAGTGGGATTTGTGCAGCCTGTCACTTCACAAGCCAAGAGGTTATTGTCATCTGTGTGTAGAAAACTTCACTTGTGCCTTAGAGTGGAGGATAAGCAGCTGGGAACACTCAGACAAGTGCTTTTCTGTTAGCTGGCTATTTGCAGCTAGCCAGCCTTTCCTAATTGAGTTATAGGTGTTCTGCAGGTCAGTTTTTTATGGTTTGCTTTGATGTATGATGAGGGAGATGGTATAGGCTGAATATTTACTCCCATATTTTCTTGGGACACTCAGTATTAAGAGCTTTACTGTGCAACAATGTGTATTTAAGCCCCCTCCAAAGGCTTTCCAGTTATAAATATCTCTAGATTTCTCAGAGTTGGAAATATGAAGTCAACAGAGTCCACATTCCACATGTTGATGTAGGAAGTAGCCTGGATGTGTTTCCTGAGTGTACCATGCTCAGATGGAGTTCATACAGGCAAATGGTCATGACTCAGCTAGCAGTGAGTTAAACAGAACTGACCCAAACCGTGATGGAAAATGTGTGCAAACAGCATTTATTTCACTCTGCCACTGTTAGCCCAGGACCAGGAAATACAATGAGTGAGAGTGCTTGCATAGCAGTAAAATTTCCTGTTTGTTGACTTAGTGTTCTGCAACATTTCAAAGTCTTTTTTCTCTTTTCCCCTAGAATTTATTGTCTGTACAATTCTCTATATAACTGATTTCTTCTACAAGACTATCAGAAAGACCTGTAAGCTGTTCCTGACAGGAGATAGAGAGGGAAAAGAAAATGAACTGTTAACAAGAATGCTGCCTGCTGTCTGAATTGCCTTAATTCATGAAAGGACATAAAGCTAAGACAAAAATTTATGGTGCCTTAACCCTGGGAATGGCTCAGTGGTTTAACAGCATGTTTGTGTTCACTCAAACATAGACCTGAGCTGAACTAGAACATCAGGCTGGAGCACTGCCCTGGATGGAGAGGGGCTTTTCAGGAAGGACTGTCCAGGGGGATGGCAGGGAGTTGCCTTTTCCATGTAAGAGCAGCAGGGGTGCATGGAGCTCTGCCCTGGAATGGGCAATGAGTCAGCTCAGAGCTTGCAGGTTAGGATTAGTGGATACTACAGTGGTGAGTTTGTGGTGGGTGCCTGCTGATGGCCTGATCGGGAAAAAGTAGATGAACCCTGCTGTAGACAACTGGAAGAAGCCTCATGTTTGCAAGGCCTGATCCTCTTGGGGAATTTTAACCACCCTGACATCTGCTGGAAGGGTAGTGCAGGGGGACACAAACAATCTGGGAGGTTTCTGGAGTGCACTGATGGTAACTTCCTGACACAGGTGATAGAGAAGCCAAAAATGGGAGATACTCTGACAGATCTGACACTTACAAGCAAGTAGGAACTTGTTGGGACTATGATGGTTGAGTCCAGGCTTGGTTGCAGTGACTGAGAGATGTAAAGTTCAGCTTCCTGAGAGGCAGGAGTGCAAAAATCAGGACCACAATTCTGAACTTCAGAACACTTTGTTTTGTTCAAGAATCAGCTTGGATAGATCTACGGGGCATAGCCCTGAAAAGAGCAGATTGATTTTCAAGATTGCCTCCTCTCTAAGCTCAAGAATGGTCCTTCATAACAAGCATGCAAAAGTGTCAGGGGTTCTGCATGGATGAACAAGAATCACCTGAATAAAAGGAAATATGTATAAGATGGAAGCAGGGTCTTAAATCACCCAGGATGAATAAAGAGAAAGTGTTTAAAAAGTAGTGGTGGGGTTAGGAAAGTCAAGGCCATCTGATCTTGAATTTGACAATGGATGTGAAGGCCAACAAGAAGAGTTTCTGCAGGTGTTTTAGCAGCAAAAGCAAGACTAGGGAAAATGTTACACTGCTGCTGATCTGGTTAGGGAGGACATGGAAAAGGCCGGGGTACTTGATTTTGTCTTACTATGGTCTTTACTGGTAAGACTGGCCTTCAGGATCTCTATGTCCTTGGGACCAAATATGAAGTCCAGAGTTCAGAAAGTTCAGAAAGTTCAGAGCAAGGAAGCCTTATCCTAGTTGAAGGAGGAATAGGGTAAAGAACATTTAAACAAACTGGGTATACACTAATCCTTGTGACCTGAAGGGATTTGAAGGAATTTTCCAGTGCAAAGAGGATTCTGTGTTCTGAACAGCTCTTGCACCTATCTGTGACACGTGAATATAGGTTTTTTTTTCTGGGGAAAAAAAAAAAAGGCTGTTTTATCTTTCTCAACACAGCGACTTCTCCAACCTTGAAAACTCACTTCATACCTGCAAGGCAACAGTAAAACTATTCAGCACTCAGTTTAAAACAAACAGTCATCCAGGCAAGAAATAGAAACAGTAATAGTAAATAACAGAATACCTCCAGTGATCTAGCGACAAAATAAGTAGGTTATAAAATGTAGATAGGTAAACTACTATCTACTAAAACTACTATCAAGAGTAAACTGCAAACAGGAAAAAAAAGGGCTATAAACAAGAGAGTATATCCTCAATAATATTTTGCCCAGCTCTATAGTTCAGCATTTCGTAGGGCCATATTGATATACTTATAAAATAAACATGATATTTACAAGTGGAGATTATAAAAAACCTCTGAAGGCTGTCCTGAAACTGCACTATTTTTCATGCATGTTACTTTTTGTGTCAGATTCTGTTAATTAACTGTGGTGTTATATTTTTGTGGAAAATAAAATCAATTTATCCAAGCTGCTGTTCCATTTCAAAAGATCTCAGAATAAGATTCTTCACCTATTCATTTGAAAGCTAGCTATCCCACAGAGCCATTCTTTAATCACTTCAATGCATGCCTCCACAGAGAGCTGAAAGTGTTCTTGACTTTATTAAAACATATTTCTCCTTCCAAACGGAACACTAATCCAGATTCAGAGTCAAAAGATCATCTTGCTCAGTTCTGGAAGGTTTTTAAATTTTGTTTCTGATGTTAATAAGCTTTGAAAGTTTGAGTAGAGTTGCTGGTGTATACTTTGATCAGTGGATTTGAAATGTAAGCTCTTTGGCCATGGTCCTTATTTTCATTACATTCAGGCAATGCTGAGTGCAGTGGAGACCAAGTTCTTTTGGAGGTCTCTTGATGCCAACACTAATACAAAGTAATTATAGAAACAATATTAATAAGAACAAAAGTTTTAGTGGCAGAAGATTTTATTTGATTTCAGTCTCTTTCTTGCCCTGTGATTTTTGACTTGAAGCCTGCTGTAAGAACTGAACAAGACTCCCTAAGAATTAGTGAATTTGTCAGACTGCAAAATGTGTCTCTAAGCTGAGTTGGGTGATACAAAGTTCTTCTTTCCAGCTGTAGATATATCTGTGAGTCCAGTGGCTTTTGCTTTTAAAATAACAGCAAGATAGATTTTCCTGTATGACTAAGCAGGTCTGTGAGCAGCACAATAAAGGAAACAAAGAGATGAGGGTGCTGCAGCTGGCCCTAATCCTCTCCTTCTCTCAACTGCTATCAGATGGTCCTGGATCTGCTGTAGTAGCCTGTTTGGAGCTTGAAAAGGCAAGTCTTCATGCCCCTTTCCTTCCACCCTGTAGGATGGTTCGAAATGTGAAGAAACCTGTATTTTCAG
Source organism: Bucco capensis (assembly GCA_013396975.1). Lineage (NCBI taxonomy): Eukaryota > Metazoa > Chordata > Aves > Piciformes > Bucconidae > Bucco > Bucco capensis. The sequence goes on from VWZO01001380.1 coordinate 569,564, forward strand.
TGACTAGCCATTGAAAAGTAGCATTGGTCATTGCTTTGTTAAATGCAGGGCAACAAAATGCAAAGTAAAGGTGCACTGAGGATGTGTAACCTGCCTGCTTCCAGCTTTCACAGACACAAAGCTCCCCATGTAACTGTAGGAGCTATGGAAGCTAGGAAGCTGAGAAGTAGTTATGTAAGCTGAAGATGTCCTCACCATTTTACTGGCTTGGCTCTTTATTTGTTTTCAAAACCTACAAATGTATATTATAGCTTCAGCAACTATAGTAATTTATTTGGATTCTGGTTTTATTCTCTTGCAGACTACAAAAAGCATTATTTTAAATCAGCAAGAGTTCTGTTTTACATCAAAACTTCATTATAATGCATTTTTTCCTATTCTTCTTGCCCACTGCTTCAGATCACCGGCATCCAGAAACTCACCTCACCAAGCAGAAAGATTGATCTGAATCACATTTTCAGGAAAAGCTATAATGAATGATCCGTTGTGGCTTGAAAACTTGGGTAGCAGGTTCCAAAATGAGCGGCATTTATGGCTGATTTATAAGCACTTAAAAAATAGGACGGAAATACCAGTAGAGCTTTGACTACCAAAGAGCCTTTATAAAACCTCCCTGTAAATTATAATGTCTTGAATTTAATGCATTTTAATGTTCTTAATTTTGGATTAGGAAGGAAAAAGAATTAATGACATTTGCACTACGTGGCTTTGCTGTGGAAAGTCACAGCATCTCATAATGAGTTAGATGGCAATAATAAATAAACAAAATGGGCCTTAGGCTACTTTTTTCTCATTTATGTGCATAAATATCTTACCAAAGTTGCTTGTTTTCTCTCAGTAATGGTAACAGAGTCCTTGTTTAACCTGCTGTTGATTAAAGTCACTAACCACCATCTTCCTAATATTTTTTATCATATGGTTGCACACCTGAGTCCACAGTAACTCTTGTGCTTGCTGTTGAGAAGTAATTGAAAATCTGGACATTCACCTGTCTAATGAGGCAATGTATCAAAAAAACCCAAACAGTTTTGGGTGTTTTGTATTGCACTTTGGGTTTTCCATGTCATAAAAGAATCCACTGATGGCAGCGCAGTAAATAGAGGAGTCTGGATGGGAGCTGACCTTGGCAGAGGATAAAGAAGTTGTTGTATTTTGGGAGTAAGTTAAATGGCATTTTTTGTTGCCTGGTGGTTTATTAGGTTGCACTCCATCATTTGTAGGTTCACTGGTTTGGTCACAGTTCTTAATGAGAAGGTCTAGTTGTCATTTGTGGCTTAATGGTAGTTTTATATTTGTGTGTTAAGAGGTCAAAGGTTTTGTAGCTAAGAGATTAAGTTTCCCATCTTTAATTGCCGTTAATGAGTATTCATCTGTTGAAAGGGATAGGAAAGTATTAAAAATCCAAGTGACTAGTGATTGAGAGAGCCCAAAGAATATTGAGCTGCAGAACTTACTTGGGGATTCACATACTTGGTGTTTTATATATTGATTATGTGAATAAGCAGCAGGCTAATACTACCTTTGAGGGTCTACCTGAGGAAAGCACTTTTTTAATAAAATGACATCTCTAAGAGTTCTTGAGTGAGAAAATTCAAGGCTATGGTAAACAATGGAGTTCAGAAGAGCTTGAAAACAGTGAGGAGAAAAAGGGAGAGGAAACTGCAAGAGCAGGTCAAAATTTGTGGATACATGTAGTACTAGCCAGTCAAATGTCCATTGAAAGAGCTGCTTCATAGAAGTACATCCCCTTAAGGCCAAAGAAGAATTAGCGCTCGGACAACAGAAAAGCTTTTATTTGAGGAACAGACAAAATGTTTTCTGCACTGAAGAATGAGGACAAGCAGCAGAAAGGCAAGACAACATGGCAAGAAAGAAGACAAAGAGAAGTTAAGTTTCACAATAAGAGAGGAAATTAAAATGGAAATAGCTGGGGATAAAGACTCCAGGAGAGGATAACAAACTGTGAATAAAAAAACAGAGAATACAGATAGAGGAGAGAGTGAAGAAAGCCCAGTGCATCAATAGAAGGGAAGGTAAGCGATGGAAAACTTGCTCATCGTTCATTGAAATGAAACACGTTTTCTTAGATGGTGGCAGGTCCCTGAGGACCAGAGCTATAGATGGCAGTTCAGAAGGTATGTGCAAGAGAGTGGGGAAGAATTTGTGGCTCACCTTCACATCAGGACAAATGATATTACCAGGTGACATTATGACCAACGTAGTGATGGCTCAGGTGATTTTTAGCACTGAGAAGAGGCTGAAGTTGTGAGAGGATAATATAGTTCAAGAGATAGCCCAAGATGCTATAAGATCTTAGGATATTTGGCTATTGCAATATTAGATTGGAGTGGACCTGTGGATCAATGAATACAGCCCCTGCTACTCTAGAGGAGCATGTTTTGTAATTTCTGTGGAATCTCAGAAAACAGAGTCTCCATTCCTTAAAAATCTGATCAAATTATGTGCCAGTAGCAAGACTTTTGCTGCTGAAAAGAAAAATATAGATAACTAGGAAGTGGAAGGAAAGCAAGCTGGAAGAGGTTCATAGTCATCCCTCCTGATGTTTCTACTTGAGGAAAGGAAAATAGCAGTAGTAAGTGCCTGTTATAGCTTAGGAGAAAGCAGGCAGAAATGTTACTCAGTAGCAAGTTCCTGGTAGGAATACTGAGTCTCAGCCAAATGCTGAGCTATAGGAAACCTAGGTCAAGGAACTTTTGGCTAAAATTGGTCCTCATAGTGTAATCAGAAAAATAGATGTATTAAATAGATGTATTTTGCACAGGCAGAACTAGGATTATTTAACCTTACAGAATGAAAGCTGAGAATGGATATATGAATACTGTCTGAAAATACATGTAGGTTGGAAGGCATGACAGAGGAATAAAAGTTCAGTCTGGACACTGCAGCAAAGATTCTGACCATGAGAGCTATGGGGTTCTGGAAAGGTCTTCCAGTGGAAGTAAGGTGGAGCTGGCACAGCATATGGGTGAGATTATCAGACAGTTATCTACGACAACAGGAATTTTCGCTTGATCTGGGAGTTTCCTTCTACTGCAATGTTACTTCTAATTTGAGAGCTAGCAAAGCAAGTCTTTCTGTCAAGGAAGGGAAAGACAATCGCAAGGAAAAAAGCTGAAAAAAAATGTTAGTTTGCATAATGACATAGAAAGGAAGTATAATAGTGGTCTTGATGATCTGGGTGTATAATTATTATATCTGGCTTATTATTAGCCAAGATTTGGAGGGGCCTGTGTAGATTTAAAACTCCCTTCTTTAGTTACAATTCATCTGTGGCTTATGGCATAATATTTCTTTGGCTAGAAATGAAAATAAAAATGTTTCAGGAAAACAATGAATATTTTTCATGATACGAAAATACTTAGTTTAAGGATGGACAAAGCAGAATGATTCAAATATAATCTCTTCTAATAGCCTACCAAATAGAATTTAATTCCCTTTCTCTTTTCCATTGGCTGAAAGATTTCATGAGTCTTTTAAAAGAGCGTTCGTCTGCAGTTGCTTTTCTTGGTTCTCTTGTTCTTTCTGCATGTCATTTTTACTAGGGAAAATAGTACAGAGATTGGAAGAAAAATCTTCTCTGTGTGAAAATGGATGCAGGAATGTCCACATTTCAGCTGTGGGATAGATCTGTAGAGGTTTCTTGTTAATTACTGTAACACAGAATAGACATATGGTTTGGAAATATATTGTTAAAGCCACCACACAATATGATATATGGGTGAACAGGATTTTAATTGGAGCTGTGGTGTGAAGCAGCAGCTCTATTAATGTTTGAAGAGAATATTTTTAAGGACACTTGTGAGTAAACAGGTGGATAAACTTCAAATAGAGCATCCTCTGCAAGACAGAGGAGAAAATGGATCTTGCCAAGATTCCCCAGCAACCTTAGATGGCAGTCACTTGTTCTCAACAGGCTACAGGAACATTTTGCAGCTATTTAGAGATGCAGCACTGCATACCCAAAGGGTAGGAAAATGTGGTTTGTAGTAGAACAGCTGCTGCTAATGATGCAAGTGATGAACTGAAATGAACAATGGATATTAAGTTTTTAAAGTTTCGCTCGTCCCCTCTGGCTATGCTACCTATTACAGGTCTGCTTTGATTTCACACCAGAGTATATCATTGTCCAATGGGAACTGTGCAGGTTAAACCAATATGGAATTCAAATCAGACCATGTGTGTTTGTGGGAACAAATGAGATAGGATTTAAATCTTCTGTTCATGTATTGTCTTCCTTACAATCAAGATTTGGGTTTTTTTAATGTACATAAAAAAAAAAGAAAAAAAAAAGAAAAAAAAAGAAAAAAAAAAAAAGGAAGAATAGTCTGGGAAAAAACTCTTTTCCAAATTAGAACAGCCCCAGAACTTTCTTGTGATAACATTATTAGGCTTAAACTGAAAGATACTAATTCTGGAACAGGTGATTGAGAAATATGTGAGAGTGCATAGAATTGTGTCATTTGTTTTGTGCAATCATAATTCATTCAGTTAACAGAGAAATTCCTAAAGCACTTCAATTGCATTTGTGAGAAATCTGTTGTTACTGCAGACAGAGGTGGTTAGGTGCCAGAAACAAAGCATAGAAGTCAAATTCTGAGATATTCAGTCATGATGAGGAGTGCTTATTTGACCTATTGATTTCAAGCAAGGCATATCTCATTTTAGCTCAGTTGTCAGATCTGGACTATATGAATCAGGACTGAGGAAGCACTGTAGGCTATTTTTTTGTAATGCATCTCCTAATTTTTGTCCTTAGACTTGTATTCATTTCGTCCCCCCGAAATGTTTACAGTTTTGATGGCAATTTGGTAGCTTGGCTGGATGTATGTGGAAACTCTTTGTATCTTCCAAAAGAAAATAGAGCTGCTTGTGCATAACACAGTAGCTTGAGGAATATCTTGTTTGCAGAACATAGGCCAAGTCAGATTGCATATAGGTACACAAGTGCTTCCAGATTAATTTACTGAAATGCTTCTGTACCCTTCAGGTGATTTAATTCCTTACTCTAGAATGTGATAATTATTCCAGTACTACCTAAGCTGTTTCACTGAGAGGCTCTAGCAGAGAAAAGCTAACCACTATTTTGCTTTTTATTTTTTTAACTGAATTCCAGTTTTTCAGTTCTATTCATGTTTTAAAAAGTGATCAACAATTTTATTCCTACAGTGCTTTGAATTATTGCCATTTGCTTCTTTTTGATCTTTCTTCTCTAAGGAGTCATCATTTACCTCATTTGCAGCAACATCTTTTATTGATACCCGCTAGTATATTTATTGTGCTGCGTCTAACCTTCCTGCTAAAGCTGTACCAGAAAAAGAAAATGAACTGTCTCCCTGCGCAATTATCCCCTGAATCTCATACTTCTCTACTTTTGGTATTTTCAATGTGCAGAATAATTCAGTAATTTTTTTTGTAATATAATTGATGAGAACATCAAACCCAATTTTTTCTTGAAGAGCTTTTCTTTGCCCACTCTCCTGTGATTTTTCTTGCAATGATGTGACTTTTACATGTGCAACATCTCCTCTGTGGAGTGAAATATCTGTTGTTCCACAATACTGTTCCGAAACAATGTACCCTGAAGAAGTGGTCATGCAGTTTTGACTTATTTCTGTAGATTACTCCAGTAAAGAATGTTTATAAGAAGTATAAGGAATCACTTTTTTGAATGCTACAGAACTTGAAACCTCTTCAGAAATACAGCTAGCTAGCTGGATTTAAAAGCAAGCCTTATTTGGTTTATTTTTAATTCTATATCTTTTCTGCAACAAAATGAAAGTTTAATTATTGCATGACATTTGTAAAGGGTTGGGGTTGGGCAAACCACCAACCCAGTGACAGATATTCTCTATTATCCCCTTTTCCTCCCTGGAGTGGACATCAACAGAGAGAGAGAACTTGTGAATTGGACCCCAACCCAAGCTCAATATCACAGCCTCAAGGACTAAATGTGACATGAATGACATGGAATACCTTCTTTTGACTCAAACTAGGACACCACCATGTGTTTTATCTTCTGTTTTCCATATGACTCATCTTTCCTCTTGGAATGGGTATGTCTTCAATGGCTTGGTTTTGAGAATTCACAGAATCACAGAATCATGGAGTCTGGAAAAGACCTCCAAGATCACCAAGTCCAACCTATGACCCAACAGTACGGCATCAGCTTAACCATGCCACCAAATCCAATCTTTTGTTAAACAACTCCAGGGATGGCAACTCCACCACCTCCCTGGGCAGTCCATTTCAGTGCCTAATCACCCTCTCCATGAGGAAATGCTTCCTAAAGTCTAGCCTAAACCTCCCCTGGCACAGCTTCAGGCCATGCCCTCTCATTCTGCCACTAGTTGCCAGGGAGAAGAGCCTCTTGTCTTGGGTAACAACCATGGAACTGGTGGTATCTGCAAAGACCAGTTATAAAGGATTGAGTTAAAGGCAGGGGACCACAAGTCCTTTTGAACACATACAGGAAAGCCATGCAAAAGATGGAAAAAAGGAGCATTTGGTTTGATTAAATGTAGGTGTTATGAACATGGAGCAGAAGAAAAGACTTTATTAAGCTCCGGGGTTATTTAAAAATTTATGAGACCATGAAAAATACCAGCTCTTTTCCAATTAAAAGAAAACCACCACTAACAAAAAAGGATCCTATGAGCTGTGAAAGAGCAAGAGGTAGCAGCACTAAGCAAATCTTGTTTCACTTTGTTTGTGTAAAGGGGCCTAGGAGTGGGCTTAGTCTTGCTACAGCCACAGCCTCAGTCACATCCCAGCTGAAATCCAGAGTCCCTCTCGCTCACGGCACTGCTGCTGCTGTGGAGTAATTTTGTAATCTCTAAGCAGCCTTCTTGTCCCAGTTCATATTCTAGTGATGCTCTGAAGCTGAAAGGTGATTTATTAAAACTCATTGCAACATTTGTCTGGCTTGAAAATTCCTTGGAAAGAGGCCATATAGCTTCAATTCAGAGTGGCCTCTGTTTTTGCCACTTTTTATAATCTTCCTGACACTGTTAAGAAAAAATGTATGGAGTTAGCAGCATGGTCTGCTGATAGGGACATACCTACTAATCATTTCTTCTTGCAGGGAGGCAGCTGTCTGGATTTTCTCCTGTGCCAAGTTTTTTGTTTCTCCCGGCATTTGTGTCTGTGGCACATGAAGACTCTACACTGCCCACACACCTCACTGTAGCCTCGGTGATTGCTGTTGCCGCCACATTGACTCTTTCCATGCTACTGTGTTCCACTTGCATGATCTAGAAAGGGTTTCCAAATGTCTGTACTACCATACTACTTCTAGGTTGCCATGTTGTCCTCTGCCTATACTGCTCAGTGCTTGTCTGTCAGAGGACATGGTGCTGCTTACTCCATTGGCAGCAGAGGCTGAGTTTTTATTTCAAGTTATGGCTATTTGTCCTCTTAGCCTCCAGTCTCTGAATGTTTCCTGTTTGGGTGTTGGTATCAACAAAGATTTTCCAGAATCACAGAAGGGATTGAGACAACCTCTAAAAATATCAATCCCCTGACACCATTTAATAATTGTTTGTCCAAAGAGAGACTTCTAAGGGTGATAAAAGTACTGGTAACACTGCAAGTGACAACAGTGATGTCTCTAAAATTGATAGTTTATTACTCTTTTCTCAGAATGAGAACATGGTGATGTCAGAGCTCAGCTGCTTTCTCACTGCTTTTCTTTTCCACTCAGCAGAGTAGATTTTATGAAGTCTGCAATGTTCTCCAGGCACATCTTCAGTGTTCAGTGAAGTCTTGTATGAAGAAACTTGACGAAAGGCTGCACTGAGCTGATAATTCAGGGCCAGAAATCTGAGATGATTGTGGGATCCAGGACCCACTGGGATCAGCCCTTACTTCAGTAGAATGGTATGTGCTAAGAGTTTAATGATACTCAATTCTTTCTTAGAGCTTTCCATAGAAGAAATTTATGGAGGATTTTTTGGTGTCTGGATGAAGTGATAACCATAATATATTCCTTAATGACACTAGATGAAAGATTGCCCCTGTCAGGTCTTGTATTCTTGAAATGCGTGGAAAAAAATTACCTTGAACACAGAGTGGAAATTGTCCCCCAAAAACCATTAAACAACAACAAAACATTCTTATTACATTTTGCTGAAGAAAAAAAAAATCTTTGCATGATTTTTCAATGCATAATGTGGAACTGGTTGCTCATTCTCAGCAGTTCTCCCATCTGTGTGTCTCACCCTTTAGAGTATGATTGTGGTATATAATTTTTCTACGGAATTAAGAGTGTTAAATATTAATAGTACAGTGTTAAATCCATACTAGCAAAAGTAACAAAGAAAAAAATTCTTGATGACTTTCAGCAAAGATTGAAGGGTTTCCACGGATTTTGTCCAAATCATGCTGCAAATCCATGTCTCCCAGAGTAAATGGCACTTCTTAGTACTTGGAAATTACATCTGGAAGTAGTACTTTCTCTACAGACTAGAAAATCTAGTCTCTCAGTTCCTCTGGCTCTCCAGCCTCCAGAATTGCTGCTTGAATGGATATATTGTGCAAAATCAGATTGATTTGGCATACAACAGGGTGCTCTCATCTCGTCTCACAGAAAGCCAAATGCTTCATTAAATGTTTTGCCAGTTCTACTTTTTTAGAAGCAGCACTTAACTGCACAGTTACTACAGCCATTACAATCCATCGAAGTGCTGCAATAAATTGCCTGTCACCTGAATGGGAAAGTTTATATAATAGAACAAAATACAAGGTTTTATACTAGTAGCCATTGAGAAAATGTATATACAATTCCACAGTTTGGATGTTGGATAAAAAATACTGGCATTGCAGTGTTACAGAGCCAGGACTGCAGTTAGATAGTGGTATTAATAGTTACTGTCTTTCTCAAAAGGGTGCTTTTAATTTCCAGTTTTAAAGTGAATATTGCTACTTCTGAAACGGAGTTCTTCAGTGAAGAGGAATGGCACCAGCTCCTTCTTCTTCAGCTAACTGTCCTAGGAAGTAGACACTAATCTCCAGTATGTATTTAGATACAAGGCCAGAGTCTGACCTATGCTTATGCTGCTTTTCACCTGTTCCTCTCACCCTAGTTGTCCTGCTTCTGCGGAAGCATAGTGTGGAAAACGGCCAGGGGAAAAGATCATGAACTGGAATCTGTTAGTTACAGGCACCAATTATTTTTTTATTGCAGACAGGTATGTCTGGTGTACATATATGAAAAATATTGCATTCTGACGTATGTAATAGAAGCAGTGTTTCTTTCATGAGCAGATGCAGTTTCCACAGCAGGCATATAACAAGTAATTAGAGCTTCACAGGTCAAAGGTAATGCATTCAGAAAAGCCCTGTCTGCTCACAGAGCACAAGTACAACATCCTTGTGGCAAGGCACTTAACAGTGGAAGTGATGCTGTGAAAGAAGGTCTCTTTTCCAGATAGATTATAGGTGAGCATTGGCATTGCAGCTTTCAGGTCTCAAAGGCTGCAGCTGTGGAAGTAAAGTCTGCAGGTAAGAAAAATGCTCACCTGCCTCCTGGCCAAGCAGACAAGTTCAAAAGCCACCAAAGCTACTGCTGCTGTTCACTGGTGATATAGAAACTCTTTGGACTCTACCCTCAGGTGCAGGTGGTGTGAAGGTACTGTCAGTGGGTAGACACTGCCCCTGAGTGGGATAGCTACAGTCTCTGAAATTCCAAGGAAGGTGATAATTCAATAAACTTTAATAAGTTGTGTCAAGCATAAAGGGATTTTAGAAAAGTGCATATATATATATATATATATTTATTTTTTTTTTTTACAAAGGCAAATAAGTACATTCAGAATTTCTGCCATGAAAAGTATTTCTTTAGACTCAAATGTTTTAGTCATTCCTAGCAGATCTCTTTGTTACCTGAAGTTCCTGAAAGGACTTTACTAGTAGTCTGGATGCATCCTTGTAGTCTTGCAAAGAAAATCTAGGCATGGTACCCTTTAATTTTCATGGACAATCTTGGCTGAGACACTGGAGAAGTTCTCAGTGAGCTCTTCATAAACAAGGACTCTTAATATATTATGTTCTTCATATATATTATGAACTTTTGTGGCCCTCTGATTACCATCCAATCATCAGAGCATCAAAGAGCCCTACTTTGTTTACAGTCTTGAAAAACTAGAGTCAGATTTTATGAACCTAGCAATATATCAGGGATCATCACTTTGGGTTTATGTTATAGGATATACATATATATTATCACATGAGAAGAAACTTTCTACCTAATGATTGCAGTAAAGCTTTTGTGAGACTTTTGGAAAATTATTTTGTAGTTGCACTGCTCAAATTGGTGCTGGGACATATTTATGTGTTTAAAAATAAGTCTTTAAATCTTTTAAAGTACAGAGAGCTTGTGGGACATCCCTGTAGGAGCCCCTGTTTATATTGCCAAAGTTTATCTAGTGGTTGCAAAAACCCAGCAGCCAACTTGCTAATGAGCTTGTTTTGACAAGTCTGCATAGCTCATTGCTTATTAATGCACCATGTTGCTGGCTGGATCATGCAACACTTTCTGTAATCACTGTAAAAGTGATTCAAGAGACTGTATCAAAAACAAACTGCAGTCATCATTTGGAATCAGATTCACCAGATTCACAATCCAGTTTAAATATTCAGGGAAGGTTTGTTATTTTCCCATGTGCTGGTGTTCTTTTCAGCTCAAAACCTTCAGAGTCTTCAGTATGGTGGGACAAATTTATCCTGGGGATACCTCTAATGAAATGAGTGAAATCATAACGGGGATTCGTTTGGCTCATTACTAACATCTTCTACCAGAGTGCTCTGCATTTCTCAGTTGACACACATTGTGCTGTGATAAAGACAGAAAATGGTCACTTCAGCTTTCAGACTCCCCTCTCTTTTCCCTGAAAAATCAGGTTTTGGATTTTTAAAATCAAAAGAGTGTGTTACAGGCTGAAAAGAGTGTAGAAACCAGGCAATAGCAAAAGTTATAATAGAGAATTGCAGTGATCTGTGGGCAGATACTTTCCTCAAACTGTTCCCTCTTATGATGCTAGGTAGTTAACATTTTTCAATATAATACATTTTGTTAATATACCTAGTGAGGCCTCTACAATCCTGTTGACTTGCCATATAATTTCCTATGGGATTTTCCCTGTGCAGCATTTCTGGGAGAACCCTTTTTTCTGCTCATTTTCTCTCTGAAATGTATAAAGATTCATAGAATCATAGAATGGTTTGGGTTTGAAGGGACCTCTGGAGGTCATCTACTCCAAGCAGGGACATCCCCAACTAGATCAGGTTGCTCAGAGCCCTGTCAAGCCTCTCCTTGAATACCTCCAGGGATGGGGCCTCATCCACCTCCCTGGGCAACCTGTTCCAGTGTTCCACCACCTTTGTGGAGAGGAACTTCTTTGATTGACATCAATCATCAGCTGTGACATCAGCAATCTCTGACAAACTTGAATTGATCCACTTGGCCTGAGTATTAATCTGGCATTGTAATCTCAACGTTGTCTACTTGGGTATGTTTTGCAAGGCATTTTTATTTAGGTAGATTTTTTTGCATAATGAAAACTCCAGAGTAAATACAGCAGCTATGATTTATTCTAATGTTCACACAAATACATATAGAGGAACTAGAAAGGGAGAATGGAGAGTATGAAAGTTTTTGTTAAAACATTTTCATTGTTTAAGTCAATATATTTATTATACTGTGATTATATTATGTACATATGTCCACATACACAGACACATGCATACATGTGAATATAACACAAAGACATATGCAAATCTTTCCCCCAGAGTATATACAGTATTTGTACCTCACTGATTATATGACACTGTCCTTAAAAATCACAGGGCATAATGATACTTAAACAAAACTGTCATTGTAAACCTGTAAAAATTATCTTGAGTTGACAGGAGTCAACATTTGCAGATAGGAGATAAGAAGATGCCAACATTACACAAGACTTTGTCAGTACATATCTGCCAGGAGAACATCAGTATGCAGCTACATGGCAGCATGTGAGATCAAGTCTCTGGGGTCATGCCTATGCAGATGATAACAGCAATTCTAAGGAATTTTTAAAGACATCACTGAGTTTGTTCCACTTTTTATAGGTTAAATATATTATGGAAGATATTTCCTCTGACATTTGCAGTGGACAAGTAGGGTACTCAGCATCTCCTGGCTTTGGACCTCCTCAGCCCAAAAGCTCCAGAATACCTCGTTTGTGTGGCTTTGATGCACTCTTAGGAATTCTAAGAAATATATTTATCTACAAGTCAATGTGTATGTATCTCTCTCTCTCTGCACTGAATGTACTTGCCTAACTTCCTCTGGGGGTGAGTTTTCAGGACAGACATATGCCAATATGGTCAGAAATTAGTGATCACACTAAAATCTTGTATTTGTAGAGCTGTCACAGATTTCATTGGAATTACTTAGATATACCTGAAAACCAAGCTTGGTCTAAAGTTCATAAAAGTTGATACCACTAGTAGAATAATGTAATTAGAACACCTACATTTAGCAGTAGCAGTAGAATTTAATAACTTGTGATATGAGTTCAGCTCTGATAGATGGTCATTGGGTTAGAATGCCTTTGTCTTTTCCATACTAAAAGAACCTGCACTGACTGGTTTTGCTCAGGATATTTTATATGATTCATAATAAAAGACTTTTTTTTTTTTTCCTGAAAAAAAGAATCCCTTTATCTTTTAAAAATATTTCAAATGGTTTCAGATTTGCTCTCTGTATGCATGGATTAAATACAATAATATTCAATAAGAATAGGAGTGCATCTAAATATTACCTTTTTTTTTATACTGCTAGACATTCTGCTTTGCTATGCCCCTGTAAACTTTCAGCACTTATTGCTGGAATCAGAAACAGGAGAATATGGTACGTTGTCTTTGGCTTTATGATAAGACATAAATGTTTTGGTTTCAGTCCATGCTGCTTTCACTGTCATGGAATTTGGCTTTAAAAAATACCTTTGAATAAATGTATCTCAAATTGAAGAAAGATGACTTAAAAAGAAGGGAAAATGTGTGTTATGCTGCCTACATTTTATGATTCATATGTTATCCTAAATACTAATAATTCTTCAGCCTTGGTTGAGTTTAACAGAAAACTTTTGCGACTCTTAGTGAAATATCTGATAAAACTTAATTTCTATGTTTTTGTTGAAAAGCTAAGAATTGACCACACTTCCTACAATTCTATTTTTTTTCCTGCAGATGTTTGGTTCTGGGCCAATGAGGTAATTATACTATCTTATACTCTCCTCTGACAAAAAAGCATCTACATAAAAATAAGTCTATTATTTAGTGCACTGCAACTTACAGGATTCTTCAATGCACACTAAAGATACCATGTTAAATGTTACTGAAAGGGGAAGCAGGCTGCCATGCTGCTGATGCTCTCTGATCACCTATGCTGGGATTAAGTCATCTAATTTTTACCACCTTTAATGTAGGGGTGTTCTTTCAGCTATCAATAAAGCTTCAGCTATTCTAAGATAAGTGTGATGATCCTGTAGTGATACTGAAGACCTGGAAGGGATTTAAAGAGCACTGAGGAGAGATGGGATGTTATGGGGAAAGGCAGAAGGAATCAACATGTTAAGGAGAGTGGTATATCCCAAAGGGGTTAAAAGGAGAAAAGGGAGAGTTCCTGTTCAGCATTGGAAAGGAACATTTAGGCCACACCTCAGGAAAAACTTTTGTACTGTAAACAGTAAATAAATTCAGGGTGAGAAGAGTCTCTCAAGGGAAGCTGTAGCTGGCTTGTTGCTTAGGAGATTTAGACATAGAAGTCATCTAAGAAAAAAAACCCAGACAGCCCAGAGGAGGGGTTGAATTCCTTTACAAGTTAGTGATTTTCCATGTAAAGACTAACACAAATAAAATGATCCCTAATAGAAATGCATTTATAAGATTTTTCCCATTCTGTAGAGGATGCATTTAGAGTACTACATCAGAAATCGTTTCCTCCTCAGAAGGTCCATCATGATGGTGGGGATTCCTTTCAGTTTCTTTTGGTTATTCATTTTCTCCATGATGTGGATTTTTCAAAGAATTTATATAAGATTTATTGCCTGTCTATAAAAAAAACTAAATCACCAGTTTAAATAGAGGTGGTTTTTCACAAATCTACATCCAGTTGGATCAATAGTTTTGCTAAGAAAAACAATGAAATCTAACACTGCAAGGTTTGGAAATTAAAGTTTGAAGGTGGACTTTTATGGGTGCATTTTATGAACTTGTCCTGGCACTGTCTAAAAATCACTTGGGGTCTGCTGTGGCCCCTGGTGCGATAACTGTGCCGACAGCAGAGGGANTAAGCATATTTAAGTGTATAACATATAATGCCCACCTTTGCTAAAAAGGGAGAAGGTAGGTTATGTATCCTTCAACACTGTATAACATACGGATGGTTGGAGGTAAAGCAACCCTGGTAGCAAGAACAATGAAAGCACTTTTCATAACTTGTAAATTAACAGAACTTCATGAAAAGTTCTTCCAGGCTATGTTTTTTCATCAAACATTTCTACTATTTTCGGCATACTTCAGAGCAGGTACAGGCAATAGAAGCAGGTAACCTGTTGACTTAGAGGCCATCACATCTCAGTTGCTTGGAAGGAGGGGAGACAGGCACTTGCTGAGTAAGCATAGAAATCCATGATTAGCCCAAACTTATTCAGAAATGGCTACTCACAACAAGTTGATAAATGCCACACTAATTTATGAAATTAGCAAACAGGAGATCAGTAGTTTAGCATGAAATTCATTATAATTATCTGTATAACCTCAAATTCCTCTTCATCTTGTCTTCAGAAATTTCTACAAACCAAATCAAAATGAGGTTTAAGACATCTGATTTTTGAACATAAACCCCTTTAGAATTAGATACAGCTGTTACTGATAGTTTGATGAATTCTCATTTATTTTTAGGTGTAAATGAGTTACCCTTAACAAAAGGCTTAAAGAATTTCATGAAAGTGTGATTTTCCAGATGTACAATATTGCTAGTTTGCTTTTATACAGCCGTCATGAATTTCAAAGTAAATTTAACCTTAATTATGTTGAAAGTCTCTGTAGATTTTTTAAGTAGCTGCAAATCTTCAATGCTGAATATGGAGCAACAAATTTCCTATTAGAGAAACATATTGTTAATTTGTTAAACAAGTCACACCTGATTGCCAGCTACATCTCATTGGTATGCTGGTAGGACAAGTGCCTTCACATTTAGTTAGGCATTGTTTCAAACAACGTGCCAATGAAGATTTTTCCTTGGATCTTGGAAGGCAATATTTTACACATATTCAAAAACAATAACATTTGAATGACAGGTATTTTCATTTGGGATTTTGACAAAGACTCTTAATTGTTATTCCCAAGCAAAAATCTTCATTAAGAAAGAGTTGGGGTTGTAAATATTTATCAATTACCTAAGGGGAGAACCCTTGAGAGGAAACAGTATTTTCTAAATAATTCAACCTATAAAAATTAGTCAGGGAATTCCTAAGTAAGTTTACATTTAAAACGCATATGAAATTCCTTCAACTCTTGAAACTTGAATTGCTTCAAATCCTGGTTTAACCACTGCTTTGCCACTGTCCTTGTGTCACATCTGTCCATCTGTCACAGTCTTTATGACATATATTTGAGGTTATACAAATAAATGTATTTGTAGAACTGTTGAAATACTTCATCTAAAGTTGCAGTCCAGTGAAGCTTGTAGTGTGTCATTGTTCACTGTGCTTTGCAGAAAATGTCATGTGTGTTCCTTTGCTACTCTCCAATTAAAGTGAAATTCTTATGTTAGGCTAAGAATGGGAAAACAAGACTAACAGATCAGGGAATTGCTGTTGCCTATGATACACAGCATTCTCTGCTGGTTAAACCACAGGCACTACATGCACTTGCTTAAAGCCCTGGCTCAGTTTAGATTAATATTTAAACTTATTTTCATAATAAAATACAAGTTTCTATCAGCTACAGTTGCAAGAAATGTAATGGCAAGTCGGTACATGCCTGAGTCTGTAGGAAGTCTGAAACAATAACCCTGAGAGATGCTAAATTCAGGACTCAATATTTCATGAAACTCAGCTACCACCAGCCAAACAGAAACAAAAAGAGAAGAATACAGGAGGCTTACGCTAATCTGTGTTGCTTGGTTTAAGCATAGAAAGCCTCCTAAATATTGCCAGTAGGAAGGAAGAGATGGCAAGCTCTGCTACCAGGGCTAGGAGAAGGTAAAGAGCCCTCTTCAGCTCTTGAAATGGAAAGAGAGGCCTGCAGAGTCGTATGACTTCTGGATTGCTTTGGCTGCTCAGTAGGAGCAATATTTGGTGGCAACAAACCACCACATAGAATCATAGAATCATAGAATGGTTAGGGTTGGAAGGGACCTCTGGAGGTCATCTAGTCCAACCCCCCTGCACTGGGCAGGGACATCCCCAACTAGATCAGCTTGCCCAGAGCCCTGTCAAGCCTCGCCTTGAATGCCTCCAGGGATGGGGCCTCAACCACCTCCCTGGGCAACCTGTTCCAGTGTTCCACCACCCTTGTGGTGAGGAACTTCTTCCTAATGTCCAATTTAAATCTCCTCCTCTCCAGTTTAAAACCATTGCCCCTTGTCCTTTCACTGCAGGCCTTTGCAAACAGGCCCTCTGCAGCCTTCTTATAAGTTCCCTTTAAGTACTGGAAAGTCACTATTAGGTCCCCCCGAAGTCTTCTCTTCTCCAGGCTGAACAATCCCAGCTCCTTCAGCCTGTCCTCATAGGAGAGGTGTTCCAGCCCCCTGATCATTTTTGTGGCCCTCCTCTGGACCTGCTCCATCAGATCCATGTCCTTTCTGTATTGAGGGCTCCAAAACTGGACACAGTATTCCAGATGAGGTCTCACCAGAGCAGAGTAAAGTGGCAAAATCACCTCTCTGGCTCTGCTGGCCACGCTTCTTTTGATGCAGCCCAGGATGCGATTAGCCTTCTGGGCTGCCAGTGTGTACTGTTTGCTCATGTCGAGCTTCTTGTCCACCAGCACTCCCAAGTCCTTTTCTGCAGGGCTGCTCTCCATCATTTCATTCCCTAGCCTGTATTGATAGTGGGGATTGTTCCGACCCAGGTGTAGGACCCTGCACTTGGTCTTGTTGAAGCTCATGAGGTTCACCTGGGCCCACCTCTCCAGCTTGTCTAGGTCCTTCTGGATGACATCTTGCCCCATAGACTTAATCACATCTGATTTTCTGGGTAAGGAATTGCAGAACTGTTTCTGACCTGCCCTCATGTTGAAATGTGGGTATGTATGTCCTCCACTGAGCCTTACATTTTTATCCTAATAGACTAAAATCCTGGCAAGGGATGTCAGTCACTATGTAAGTAGATACAGTTTTACTGTATGTCTTGATTTTAAGGCTTGCTTTCAGGAATTAAACTTCCTTAAGTAAATATGTAACAGTACATTCAGGCTGATGGGTATTTTGAGACTGTGCCATTTACCAGTGCTGAAAATGCATTTTCTGTGCAATGCATGGGTTGTTGCACCACAATTCAGTCAACACAGCTGGTTCAGACTTTATTCCCAGTCACAGCTTCCATTCTGCATTTGTTATGTTGGCTGAGCAGAAATATCCTTAGTAACTGACAGTTCAGCTTATGTTATGTCTTCAAGTGGGAAGAAAATGGGATTTCATTTTACCTTTCTATATAGAACAAAGAGGCCAATTTGACTGACTCATTGTACAAAGAAGTAGAATGCCAGCTCCTGGAGTCCATCCTGTAGTCAGTCTTTGCCAACTGAGTTCAAAAAATACTGTCATGGCCAGAAAGAGACTGAAGGCACTAAAACTGTCCAAAAGTTTGTTTCTGGGGCTCTGTGTGTGATGCAAAAGATGCTTGTCCGTCATCATTAAAAATATAGTCCATTTTTCATGAATTGACTTTGAAATCAGTACATTAGCAGCAGATTTAGCTAGATGTAAATAGAACATGCTGTATAAACAAACTGAACAAAATGGTTTCAAATTTAGGGTGTGGCTAATCCCTTCATAGTGTATGAGAAGGGAAGTGAGGACAGGATTTAAGGATTGCATCACATTGTGAAATTTACTTCAATAACATCACAGGTTATTAACATCCAGAAGTTGTGTTCAGACTCTAGAATGAAGTAGTTCTTGCCTTAGTTTCCTCCTGAGGAAGATACACAGGTTAATCATATATAGCCTGATGCTATTTGATATTTCTGTGCTATCTACTGCACTGGTAGCTGGATGGCAAAGGCAGCAGCCATGCTGTCCTCCCTGCTCCTCTGCTGTGTCATCCTCCAATTCCTGCCTTGCTTCTGTTTTCCTCAGTCTAAGTCATTCACTTTGAAAGCATCTGACTGTTTTTTCTCTGTGGAAATATGACCAGAGGAAACATAACAGTGGGGAAGTAGCTAGGCAACAATTAATTATTATTTTTTTTTGGTATTTAAAATGCTTTGCTTTCAGCAGCACAATATTTGGAGGAACAAAAGGGAGACTAAGCAGAGCCGAATTGGATGGGGAGGGAATTGAACGGGTTGAAAGATAAACGACAATATGCCCAAGGGTTATGAGAGCCATCTAGCGATAAATACACTAGGAGCGAAAAAGGTCACTCTGAAGAAGTGAGTGCAAAAAGTAATCAAGCATTAGAAAGAGGGACATGCCATGTGTAAAGAATGAGGTACTGGAGTTAAGAGTATAAATACTGATAAGGAAAGGAAAGTGGGAGAATGAAAGCAGATTGCCCAAGAGCTTTGGAAAGTTGCATAATGAAACTGGCTTCAAGAACATGAGGACAAAGAGGTCGGTGCAGGGAGCGCAAAGCTGCTGAAAAGGGCAAGGACTGCCATAAGGGAATCAGGTCCCTGGGTCCAACCAAACAGCAGCAAGGCAAGTCAGAGATGGGGTGCAGAGGCAAGTAGGTGGGCAAAGCATAGCCTTTCTTGGGAAGCTGTTATGCCTAAAAGCAATTCCCACAGTTTTTATGCTGCTCTAATGGAGAAGAGGTGAGGCTGCAAATGAGGCTGAGGCCAAGAGAGCAGCACAGATGGGTCCCTGCCAGCCCTCTGCTTGCCTGTGCTCTGCTGCAAGAAAGGCAGAAGCTGTGTGTCTCAAGGATTGCTCCAGAATGGTCATGCTTGTTCTGCAGTCAGGTTCTGCACAAAGCCTCTGTTTGGCATTCAGGGAAGCTCTACCCTGATATACAGCAATATAGGTTTGCTGGGAATGTTTTTACCACTACATAGCTGAATCATAGGCAGAGCATAGTCATTTAAACACCCACCTGGTTCAGTTTAACATGAGAAGACCTATTTCTATAAATTTTAGAAGTCTTCCATATGGCATATACAGAAGATTAATTTTGGACCCCTGCTGCATGTTTACATCTTGATTCTGGAAACTTTAAGATGTAGTTAATGATAGAAAAAAATCTTAGGAAAAAAATCCCCATGTTTTCTGCCAGCTTATCTGACTAGTTCCTATCAGCCTGTCTCCTGGGCTGTAAGAGAGCTGTGGGCTTCAGGCTTTTTGTCTCTGCACATCAGGGACAGCACACTGGATAAGAACACTAACAGCTGTAATGCCAATGTTTAGCAAAACAAGATAAATGTATCAGAAACCTGATTCCACCTGAGGGTTGGGATGCCACCCAGAGGGGTCTGGACAAGCTTGAGAAGTGATTTCATGTGAACCTCATGAAGTTCAAGGCCAAGTGCAAGGTCTTGTACTTCGGTCAGTACAACTCCCAGTTGTATCTGTATCAGAACAGGATGGAGGATGCAGGTATTGAGAGCAGCCTTGTGGAGAAGGATGTACTTCTCCACAAGAAGTACTGGGAGTACTGATGGATGAAAGGCTGTACCTGAGCTGGCAATGTATGTATGCAGCCCAAAAAAGCCAACTATATTCTGGGCTGCATCAGAAGTGTGACTAGCATGTCAAAGGAGGTGATTCTCCCCTCTGCTCTGCACTAGTGAGACCTCGCCTGGAGTATTGTGTCCACATCTGGTGTCATCAGCGCAGGAATGACATTGACCTGTTGGAGCAGGTCCAGAGGAGGATAGATCAGAGGGATAGAATATCTTTTCCGGGTGTTGTTCAGCTGGGAGTAGGGAAGGCTCAAGAGAGACCTTCTTGTCGCCTTTCAGTACTTAAAGGAGGCCTATAAGAAGAGTGGGGACAGTGTTTTAGTAGGGCCTGTTGTAATAGGACAAGGAGTAATGATTTTAAACTAAAAGAAGGTAGATTCAGACTAGCTACAAGGAAGAATTTTTTTAAAATGAGAGTGGTGAAACACTGGAACAAATTTGCCAGAGAGATGGTTGGTGTCCCATCCCTGGAAACATTCCAGGTCAGGTAGGACAGAGCTCTGAGCAACCTGATCTAGTTGAAGATGTCCTTGCTTATTCCACTGGAGTTTGGACTACATGACCTTTAAAGTTCCATTCCAACCTAAACTATCCTATTATTCTGTAAACCCAAGGATTTGCCTGACCATTCAGATACACCTGAATAGCACATAGATCTTCACAGGATGGAAGAGAGTTCTCCAGCTCTTTTCTTCTTCCTTAATATGAAGAGTGAAGGCAAAGTAATAGTATGGCATGTTTAGGAAACTGCATTAATGCCTGATGAATTATACAAGAAAAGAAAGGTAGTAGAAAAAATATTGGTTTGCAAAAAAATCCGCAACCCTGAGGCAAAATTGTGACTGGGTAATGAGTTTGAAATGGGAAATACTAGTTGCCTAGATACTGATGGGGGATTCTGCATAAACTAATTTAATTCTGGCATTTTGGGGACTAGGTAATGCCTGAACCAATTGAAATGTCTATCATTTCATTCTGTAGTGATTTTTGTTTGTAGGAGCCCTTGGCTCCCATTGCCTGCTCTGATGTTGCTCAGCTGAAACCCCCTGCAACTTCAGTCAGAACTGGACTAAAATCTACATCAGTAGTTAAAGAATACTCCAGCGAATAGGAGTGATGCAAGTGATGACCTGAAGGACTTGTTTGGGACTTTGGAATAAGCACTACTAGAGAATTATAACCGTTTCCTACAAGAAAGGCAAAAGACCTACAGTGAAGTGGTGCTTTTGTCTTTTTTTCTCCAGAAATTTCTTCCCTTCCTCTTTGGCAGGGAGAACACAAAAAACTCTTTTGTTGGTTTGAAAGTCTCTTCCCACCTGCCTTTTTCTATATTTATTGAGTTGTGGTTTTAATGTGAGAGACTCACTGAAATAACATTCAAATTGAGATGTTCTTATTTCAAAGGGAAACTAAGAAAAAATTGTTCAAAGGGAACAATCCAATACAGAGTTTCTTTAAAGAAGATTGATCTCTACTTGGAAGGAGATCATCTGCATTACTCCCTTAAGAAAAGAAGAAGTATATATATATTATTAGCATTATACTCTAGAGTGAGCTAAAGGTCTGTTTTGAAAAAGATTAACATACACTATACAGAGAATAGACAACATGAAAACAGTAAAGAAAACTTCATAGTAATATGTAACCAGGATTATTGGCGATTGTTTGTGGTTGATTATAATGAAGGCAGAAGCAAAAGTTAAGAAAATCTCCAGTCTGTGATGCCTAAAAATAAATTAAGGTGGATCATATTCCTGCTTGGTCTTGTGCGCCAGGGGAGTTTACCTGGCTCACATCATTATTGTTTCTGCTTGGATACTGAGGATATCATTTTATACCCATGACAGCATTGTGGAACTAAAAGATGTGTGTTTTTCCATCATGCAAGAAAAAAAATGTATTAGAAAGTTTCTGTGCCCACGGTGAATCTGTGTCCTTTTGGTGCTGCTTAGCTTTTGAAAGCTAAGACATCCCAGCCTGTGCAGGCCTGCAAACGATGGACTGCTTGATGGTAGGCTCAAAGGTCTGGTGTTGAGCACAAGAGATGAATGGGCCCTTTCTTTCTGGCAGGGATCTTATCATCTAATTTACCTGGTGAAAGGTTTTCTGGTTGTTTCATGTATAAGACTGTGTGTATGTGTGCAGAGGGTAGAATTTTCCATCCCTGAGAAGGAAATGTGGACTTTGCAAGGTGTATGTTCCAGAGTTTTATTTATGCTCTTCCTCAGGACTCCAGATAGGACAGTTGAGTCTCCACCTTTAGATTGAACAAGTTCCAACTGACATTGCAGAATGACAAAATCTGAATTTACTTCATAGGTAACAGGTACTGAAAGGCTCTTTGCTGAGCCCCATGTCACGCTCACATGTGAAAATGTGTCACCCCATGTGTGTCATGAAATTATGTCCCCAAAAGCTGAAGAGACATATTTATTTGCTGTCTCTGGCCCTTTTTAGGAGTTTTAGTCTCATCCTTTCATCTTCAAACAGCTTGCCTGTAGTCTGGATAATCAATTCTGTAGTGTTGATAATCAACACTGAGTGTTTTTTTTCATGAAGCAAAACACAAAGAGTAGCCTTGCTGAGTAGGCAACACAAAGGCATTTGATTTGTATTTCATTCTTATCATGTGGATACTTACCCTGTATTTTCTCCTTGTGATCACCAGGCTTTCAGTACAGATGATGCAGCAGAGGTATGCTTCATTTTGGGCTTCACATTAGGTATATTCACAGTTGCTAACATTTCATAAATCACATCTAAACAACTGAGTTTTGGTAGGGGTCTCTGAATCTTAGATTAGGTTTGTAAATATAAACTTAGAGAAACAAGTTGAGAGGAATATGTTACAGTTCTGTGGACTTTCACAGGGAGCATTTCTTAGCCAATGCAGAATTTTTTCCTGGTGTGTATCTTCAGGTCTAGTATCAACATCATCGCAAGCATGGAAATGTCAAAGATGTTTTATCACATTATTTCATTTTGGTTTTGCCATTAATATGCACCTACATCCTCCTTCTTCTTTGTCCTTACACTCCAGTTATTAAAATACTTTAATGTTCCCTATGGATCTTGTTTAGTCAGCCTATACATATTTAATATGGCAACTCCTCTGTGGGAGGCAGTCTTTCTTTCAGCACCCTCCACCAGAACAAGTTGACATCTTCTTTGAATACAAAGTGCAGGCATACCCTTGGAAACCAAATAACTTTAAATAAAAGCATCATAGGGACATTATGAACTCCTCAACTTCTTATTTCTAAAAATGGCACTTTGATCTCCTAAAGAAGCCATTATGCATCAGTATGTGTTGGGCAGACACTTGTCGTGGTGAGGTGGGTTGTCATATGGAGAAAGCATTTGAGCATCCCCGAAGCAATAAGAACTAACCGGTATCCCTAACCACTTGATATATGGCATTTAAAAAAAATTATCTGGGATGCGTGGTGGAGACTGGATGTATGGCTAGGCTTCGCGAACGAAGATCTGCCTTTTCCAAGCACGCTGATAAACAGAGGAGAGCGGATAGTGCCCTCGAGCCTGCGCTATGGATTTTTTTTAGGTGAGACACAGCATGCACAGAGCTGGACCCACCCTTTAGTCCTAAGGTTCATCTGCCAGGGCCTAGCAAGCTTGGATGCTGGCAGTGAAGTCCTTAGGATGGAGGTTTTATTAGAGTGTCCTTCTCTTAGATGGAAGGCCTTACAGGGCTAAACGAGCTCCATCTGCCTGGGTTTGGAATCAGAGTTGTCCTTCTCCTAGGATGACTGCCAGAAGGCTAATGAGCTCATCCTACCCGTACGAGGATTATAGGAACATGGGTATCACTCCCCACACTTTACCATGGGCAATGAGTTTAATGCTCCCTCTGCTGTCGGCACAGTTATCGAACCAGGGGCCACAGAAGACCCCAAGTGATTTTCAGACTGTGCCTGAGATTGGATGCAGTGCTGAATTGAAACATCTATCTTGCCTCTGGTTCTGCAGCTATGCCTGTTGAAGGTATGTTCTCTGGCAAGTGGAGACATATATAGGCTCAGCTAAGCGCTCTCTTAAATCAGTATTGGAGGCAAAATTTGCTGAGAGCTTTCTAACCAAGCCCCTTTGATCTTAAGTATTTTTTTAGGCACCTTAGTTGTGCCTAAAAAATTCCACCTTCCAATGTTATTTTCCATCAGTGTCATACTTTTCAAATTTTCCACTCTTTCTCATCAATATCCACAGAATGAGTGATTCTTCATGTGGATGGCATATTTGCAAGTAAATTTCTATTTTGTCACTCTCTGCTCATGCTCTGATTTGCACAACATTCTTGTCCTTCATCAATACTTAGCATTACTTGAAAAAAGAACTAATGCAACTTTTTTTTCCTTTAGTTGGTGCACGTTGATATTCAGATAGGATTCAGTGAAGAACTCTCTCTCCTGGAGAAAAATCACCTCCTCTGCCATCAGCTGGGTCTTACTTCCCACTGCAGAAAAGTATTAAATGGTAGGTGTATAGCTGACTTTTCTTTTGTCACAGTGGTGACTGGTTTTCCAAAGAAAGCATCTCCCCATTCTTATTGTTTTATGCAAATGAGACTTTGTTAGCTCCCTTTGCACACACCAATTGCCAGTGACATTCTGCCCTTTTATGAAAAGTAGGTTCAGTCCCTGAAAACATATGTCCCAGTCCTGCAAAGAGATATGTGTGGCAGCCTGTGCCTCTTTGCTGAGCTGTATTGATTAGGGATAAGGGTTTGTCTCTGTAGATAGCTTTGAAGGTTCAAGGTCTCTGTTGCGGCAACATGAGCATTTTGCTGAGAGCCTGTATATAAAAGGAAACTCGGAGATGAAGTGGAAAATCTTGTCTCTGGCCTCCCCCCTGACAGCATGGGAGGAAGGAATGTCAGCTTGGGTATTTTTCAGCTTTAACTATGAATAGCTCGAGTGGAGTTAATGACACATAACTAGTGTTTCTGTAGACAGCTAATCTGTTCTTCTGATCCTCCCAAGGTTCCCTGCCCCCTCCCCACCTCTTTATTAAAAAATGAACCCAGTCAAGGCAGAATTTTAATCTTTTGTGACCTGCAGTCTTCATAAAGAGCTGGTTGGACAGGAGCAATCACAAAGTTTCTGTATCTGATGGCACTGTTCTGAAGCATTTGTTGTGCTTCCCACTTGTGGTTTAGCTGATAAGCAGAGTTCAAGGAACAAAAAAAGCTTTGTTGCTTGTCAATGGGCGTAACAAACCCATATTGTGTTCTGATGGTATTTTAACAGAAATGTTCTTTAAAAAATATGCCAAAAGTTGACTATGCTGGTTTGGATAGATAGTTTATAAATTAACTAAATACAGTAGAAACCACAGAAGACATCAAAATCTTTAAGATAAAAGAGATCAGATAGAATTTTTTTCTGTCTAATCCATCCAGTTGTCTTTGGGATTATTATGTGTTGTAATTATAGTTATAAATTGACTTAAGAATTCACATATTTAGGGTATCACTAAGTCACTTTTGAAAAAAACACCTACATATATTTGTATATAGATCCATGATCAACAAGATCATGCATACATATGTGTGTGTATATATACACAAAGTACATATATAGTTAAAGAGAGGCATTTAATGACCATACAGCTTTTTTCCTGACAAACTTATGAAGACCTGCAGCTGAAAAATTAGGAGCTGCAATTTTTTAGAAGAATACTGCAAAATGTTTTGTAATCCAGTACAGTGATAGAAACCCAACATATAAGAGCTGTAGGAGCTCCATATATGAGTAATAGTTGTATTGTGGTGGGATAGAGAAAGCATGACTGGAAACTTTTGCTATATGCTTTTAGGTGTTTTGTGCCAAGAGTCCCTCAGTGAAGCATAACACATCATATGGGCTCTGACACTCATTGGAGTGAATTGTAGAAATGCCATTGCGAGAGGAATTTTGAGATCAGATGAACAATTTTAATGGAAAGATTTTCCATAGACAGCACCTTCCTCAAACTCAAGTCCTAAATTTAGTCTCTCCTTTCCTCTCCTCTCCTCTCTTCCATTTTCTAAACAATGCTGGAAAAGAGTGTTGGGAAAAAAGAAATATTTATTGACTTTGTAATGGGATTAAGGAAAATTGGAAGAGAGCATCATTAACCCAGGGGATAAATGTTATATATGCAATCACTGCTATCCAAACCATTGTTCATCTGGAAAACCAATTTAAGTTAAGCCTTTTTTAATTGCTTCTCTGTGTACATTTACTCAAATAAAGGAAGGGGTAGAAATATTTATTTCCTCTCTGCCAGACTTTTGTTGTGAACATCTACCTTTTTTTTTTATTATTTCTAGACATGTCTTATGAATACAAACTGGAACAGAAATGTCTGCCTCAGAGTCTGAATATCTCTGTCCACTGAAGGGAAAAGGGGCTTATATTGCAGCAAGAGGGCTTGGGGTGCAGCTGAAGATATCTAGATGAGATTCAGGAGTTCTCAATACCACATGGCATATTTGTGGAAAAAAGCCCACACCCTGCCTCTACACAATTTACCTGCATCTTTGCCAGCAGATTCTATTCTGTATGTGAATATTCTGGAGAGGAATTAAGTGAAAAAAAATCTGCTGTCCTAAGAAAATTTAAAGTGCTAAACTTCAGAGTCGCAAATTCTGGAAGTTTATCTTCATGTACCTCAAAATCCTGCTGAAAGCAAATCCATCCTATAGCAGACACTTCTCATTCACCTCTCCTTATACTCTTGCTTATGCTCCAGCATTAAAGGCTGTGCACAACAGCAGGTAGGCAGGATCACAGGGTAACACAGGCTGGAAGGGACCTCAGGAAGTCTGTAGTCCAGCCTCCTCTCAAAGCAGGGTCAGCCATACAGTCTGTTTGGGTTACTCAGGGCATCACCCAGCCAGGTCTTGAAAGCCTCTATGGTCTACATTGACATTGCTTTGGTAATGTGGGGAGACCATGCGCTGGCTGTTGTGCAAAGTTTGGTAGAGGAACAACAAAGCTTGTAGTGTCTGTATGTGGGTATGGCAAAGAGGGCAGTGAGTAACAGTCCCAAAACCACAGGAGATGCCAGTAACAGATTCAGACACAGCCTTGGGAATCTGTAAACCTAAAAGCAGAAACCTAAGCAGCAGTGCTGTTTTCTATCAAAATGAAACATTACATTCTCATTTTCCTTTGGCTCTAGATAAATGAGAAATTCCTTGGAAAATTTGCTACTTTTTTTCAGGAAATATGTGATTTTCTGATTAATCAAAGCATGCAGTTTTGCTGCAGGATGGTAAATAGATGCCGTGAAGAGGCTGCATTGTAATAGTAGCAGTAATTCAGGTTGGTTAACTATTCCCTGTTTGTTTAGTGAGGAAGGAGCTTTGAGATGAACTGGGCAATGTTAGTACAGAGAATTAGTTTAACATTTGGGACACTGCTGACTGTCTTTCAATATTGACCTTGAGCGCCACCTCCTCAGTAATGTGTATATTAAGCCTTGGAGCACCAGCACTATTTTATTGATGAAGTAACCTTTTGCTTGTGATAGTACTGGAAAACTGCTACTAGTATTTCAATGGAATTTTTCTTTTTCAGAAAAGAAACAGTGAAAAAGTTCAATTTTACCAGTTTCTTTTAGGTGCAAAACAGCCCACAGACCTCTGCATAAACCGTTTTCCCTTTGTCAGCATATCAGAAGGTAAATGCTCAGTGCTAAATCTTGGCACAGCATGTATATGGAATTTCATGGCATACCTGTCAGATGTTCTGATTCATTTTTAGGACTCTGAAATATCACAGCCATAAAAGATTTAAAAGTTCAGCACAGATTCAGCTGCTCAATTCAAAGAATGGTATTCATTAACTGTTTACTTGCCCTTTGTGCACCCTCCAGGCTCAAAAATGAAATTGGCATCTTAAGAGCGAGCAGTGCACCACCATTACGCTAATGAGCTGCTTGGCATATTCACCTCTGTGCCACTCTACAGAAGTTCATTCTCTTTCATGGTACACTGTGCTTAGAGAGGGCAGCAGTGTTCAGGCAGGGCAGCAGAGTAGGCAGATGAAAGCCCCAGAGTTCACTGAACATGACAATAGCCCTCTTCCCTTCTCTTATATCCACAAGCAAATATATATCTACCAATACAAAATGTTGGGTCTTGCAGTTGCTGCAGATTTCCCTACCAATCCCTTTAATTCTCCTTTCATTTCACACCACTTCCTGTCAACTACAGGAGTGTGGACACACACAGGTGGTCCTTGCCTTGGAAGGTCTTTTTACATGTGCTGACAGCAGAGCTGCAGGACAAGTCTCTCCTGATTACACGGTACAGCTTTCAAGGCTGCTTCATGCAGGGTTGTCCTGTATATATTTGATCCCTCCACTCACCAATGGAGCTGCTGTCAAGTCTGCATAAGAAGCGAAGCCAAACAGTGCCTAATAGTACTTTAAAACGGTGTTGATCTGCTACTGCCCCAGCCCTTTCCTCTCTAAGATCTAGGTTGTATCTACTGGAAGTTTTTGGCAGACAGTCACAGGATGGTGAGTACCTACATGTTTCGGCGCTGCATTTCCTTTGCTGGGAGATGCTGTGGAATGTAAACTTCTCTAATGACAGCTTCTTCAAGTCCTTTTCAGTCCTGTCAAGTCTCCTTATTAATAGCAGAGAAGTAATCTTGCTTCTTTCAATAGCAGCAACTCTCTAGGCAACTGCTGAATTTGTAAGAATACAGACGGTTCCTGCCATTTCTTTTTTTCAGCACCACGCTGCATTCCTCATCTGACATGTGGAACTTGTTTGGTACCATAATGCAGCAGCTGGAGACACTTTTCTTAGAGGTAGAAGCAGTTTTGCTTGCATTTTTCTTGGCAGCATTGAATTTTGCCCACCTGCAGACAAGATTAATTTTTTTTCCCCTTCTGAGATAGAAGAGCTTATGATGGTGATCTGATCTGAAATATTTTGGCACTGTGCCTTTTTCTCTCTGCCACCATAAACTGATAGAGCTAAGCATCCCTCTCCTTCTAAGCAGCAAAAAAAAAAATAAAAAAAAAATGCAGGCAAGCATCTAGATAAGTCTGTACATAGCATTTATAGTGTTTAAATGGAAATGTTACCCTTTGGGCTCTATCTCTGACAGATGACAATGCTAGTATTGAATTTTACCAAAATAAATAAAACCAAGTCTCTTTATTAGAAGAACTGAATCGAGCGGAATGCTATAGAGCTTGGTGCTTTGCAGCTCAGGATGATCTTTCCTGACAGTCTCTGATGTCCTGTTGACTGCACTGGCACAGCTGGCAAATGAGCAGAGATAGGAAGAACTCATGACTGAAGATGGAAGAGCAAACATGCATTACTCACAGGGAGGATGGTTATTTCTTAACCTCTCACAGCAAAGTCTATATATCTGTTTGATTGCTTGCTACTAGTTAACTGTTTTCTGGGACATTTCCATACTGTGTTTGTCGACAGTTGTTTTTGCAGCAATTTGAGTTTTAGATTCCTGGTTTTGTAGTTTTAACTACTTGATTTCCTGATTGCTCTCCAAGCGGTCTGATGGTCCAGCATACAGCACAATTGAAGAGAATGATTAGACCTATATACAGACCAAGAATAAAGTGGTATAAAAATACCGGGTACTTTCTCCCAGTGTAGAACAAGCATGTTTTCTCCTGAGTGAGTGTAGTGGTCTGTTTCCAAGAAAGAAGGCTTCTCCAGCCTCAGTATGGATTTACAACTTCAGCCTTAATCCATCACCTCTCCTTAGGAAGAACATTCCACTGACTAATGGCAATGTCTTGGGGAAAGCCTCAGACCACCTGGACAGTGTTTTAATTCCAACATAAGTATCCAGTGATACCCATGTTCCTATAATCCTTATATGGGTAGGATGAGCTCATTAGCCTTCTGGCATTCATCCTAGGAGAAGGACAACTCTGATTCCAAACCCAGGCAGATGGAGCTCGTTTAGCCCTGTAAGGCCTTCCATCTAAGAGAAGGACACTCTAATAAAACCTCCGTCCTAAGGACTTCACTGCCAGCATCCAAGCTTGCTAGGCCCTGGCAGATGAACCTTAGGACTAAAGGGTGGGTCCAGCTCTGCGCATGCTGTGTCTCACCTAAAAAAAATCCATTGCACAGGCTCGAGGGTGCTATCCCCTATCCTCTTTTTATCAGTGTGCTTGGAAAAGGCGCTGATGAGGAGCATGGATGGAGCCCTCCCTGGATCTTCGTTCGCGAAGCCTAGCCACGACTACCAGTTCTCACTGGTAAACGTATAATCAGTTAAAAAAGCTCAAGGAGTATTTTCAAAGTAGACTAAAAACTCCTCCTATGTGACATTATTAAAGGCTCCTTTAGAGTTTTAACCCAGAGTACCTAAGAGAAAGTATGCAGCCAGATAAAGACAGATATCTAGGTGCAAGAAAGTCTACCTTCATTTCTAAGTGCAGGTGTTGACAGTTTGACAACTGTCCTGTGTGCAGGCAGAAGCTCCCATTTGCTACATACATTTTGCATTAGCACATTGGAAAAATCTGGTTCCAATTGTAAATATCAGCAGACTTCTCTTTTTAAATGTGCAGTAAAAGAGAGTGGGAGCAAGCTGTATTCTCCAGTTCATCTCAGTCAGATATTTTCCTCACTCGTTTAGTGTACTGGCTTATTGAATTGGTTAGGTAAAAAAAAACCCCAACAAACAAAAAAACCCAAACCAAAAACAAAGCAGGCATTTTTTTTGTGCAGGTCCCTCGAATCTGGAAGTAAATTACAAGGTCAGCTGTTCTGACAGGCCAAAAAGAATATTTTTAGTTCCTCAGTTAGTAAACCAAATCAAAAAGACATGACTTTTTTTGTGTTCTCTGTGAAAACCAACTGTTCCCTGGTGCTGGAGGTGAAAGGGGACATTTCTGCTTTGGCACATGGAATGACTGAATTTCAGCCACTTCACTGTTCTAGCAGAACTCATTCTCATAGGAAAACTCAGTGGGTAACTGTACATATCTGTAAAGGCAGCTAGGACTGTTGCTTATTTGGGCTTTATCTGAAGTGTTTTTAAAAAGTTGAGCTGAGTAATTTGATAATGAGTTGCTGTAGATTACTAATGTAAAATGTTGAATAGGAACATTACTGCTTTGTGGCTTGTTTGATGATTACATTTTGCTACAACATCAACAAGGTCCCTGCTGAAGTACAGACACCCGGAGGCACAGCAGGCAGCAGCAGAAATTTGGGATAACATAGAAGTCTTCTCACTTTCCTCTTCTTTACAGTAAAAAAAAAAAAAAAAGAAAAAAAGAAAAAGAGGTATGAATGGAATACAATGTGAACTAATCCACAGAACAAAAATACTATAACTGGATACTCCTATTTTCCTTGAAATTCCTTAGGTAAATGGCAAATATTACATAAGACCAGTAAACCCTTCAAGTAAATGTGCCTGACTTCTTGTGAGGAAAGATTTGACTGGCATGTTGCACCTTGCAAAAGGAGTGAATGAAGGGAAGATGATAAAACTCTACAAAACCGTGAAAGAAAAAATCAAATAGTGAAAAAATATTTAATATTTCTTGTGCTGTTTCACTAGATGCTTTCTAATGCTTGCACTTGAGCCAATCGGGGCAAGTTTTTGCCTTTTTACTGCAGGATGTTGTAGATATCAAAAGTATAAGTTGCTGCAAAAGGCAATTCATGGAACTAATGGGAAAAAAGTTCTTCAAGGTCTGTTAAACACAGAGGTAGATACAACATCTGGCTTAGGGTACTAAGATTTCTTACAGCTTAGAGGATCTATTAGGGAGAGTATCCAGATGTGTTTGTCCTTTTTCTAT
This sequence comes from Bucco capensis, assembly GCA_013396975.1. NCBI lineage: Eukaryota > Metazoa > Chordata > Aves > Piciformes > Bucconidae > Bucco > Bucco capensis. The sequence continues at coordinate 601,292 of VWZO01001380.1, forward strand.
AGTCTTTCCTTGTACATTAATTCCAGGTTTTTATCTGAATACGCTTTTGGTCTTTGAGTTTCGGTATTGTTAAAAAAGATTCTGCTGTTAAAGGAAGGCAGGAAAGATGCCTATCAGTTAGTGTGTTGAAATCTTCTTCTCATGCTTCCCTTACAACCACAAAGTAGCAGTTTCAGAGGAGTTGGTGTTAATTAACTGAAGTTCCTGTGGTATCAATCAAAGCAGGTGAATGACCCTAATCTGGGCTCCTAATTCTTCTCAGAAAAAGTGTCCTTCTCCTCTGTGTGAAAAAATTCAGAAAAAATTCAAAAGTGGAGCAAATCCACTCATTTCATAATTAACTCAAAGCTTAATTTGTCAGCACTCACCTGTGCTTTTTTTTTTTAACCCCTGAAGCTCCCTAAGCTTTTCTGTGTTTTTCAAAAGGCACAGACATTTGAGTGAACAGCACCTAGCATCCTATCACCTCTCTCCACACAGTTTTAAATCCACTTTTTCAAGACATTTCCATTCACATCAGTTGTCTTTCAAATTTATCTGTACATAATAATGCAGTTCTGCTGGCTGAATGAAAACAAGTCCTGATTTCAGAGAAGAATATTTGATAGAGAGGGTTTCCCATTGTTGCACTACCAGAAGTTTTCAGACAGCTAGATTCACCTGGATAGCATGCCTCATTTTTATATTCAAATAAGTACAATGTATCTATATTTAGTCTTAAAATTAATGTTGAAAAGATAATTTTCTGAACAACATGGGCTTTTTCAATTTTGTAGATATGGGAGAGAGATGTAAAAAAGATCTGTAGGATGGTTCCCTTGGTCCTGTTTGTGGACTTTGACAGAAGCAGAGCTAGGACACCTTCAAGACCTTTTTAATCCCTGGACACATGGTCTAGTTTTAGGGGTTTTCTGGATGGTGAGTCTACTTTCCTGGCATGTCTCTTTCTCCAGCTCCAGCCTGCTCCACTGGCCCACACAGGATCCACTAGACAGGTTATTAACATCTCTGTGCTCTGAATCTGCAAAACAGCAGAGGAGGATGATACAACACTTCTACATCCTGACACATTTGGCATTCTTAGGGGAGACTATTGCAGGAACTTCCCCAGGGGACTATTGAAAAGCTAAGTCAGTTTCTCTAAACAACTGTCAGTCTCCCCTTGATGAGGGGACAAAAGCCAGGCAAGTGTGCAGGTTTTGGGTTGTGGGGCAGGTTGCAGCAAGTGGGGGAGTGGCTGTGCCATGTGCTGCTTCAGCCTGGTGCCAAGCACAGGTACTCTGGCTAGGTGGACGCTGCACCAATACCATTGATGCTATTGATTCCTTTGCATCCCAGCTGTTCCCCAGATGTGCTGCACTGTAGATTCTTCTGATGGGGCTTCAACCAGGACAATTTTTCATTCACAGGCAGTAACAGAGCTCCATATATCCCCTTATGTGTTTGGGGCTTTTTGTTTTTTGTTGGTTTTGGGTTTTTTTTCAGGGCAGGAGTGAAAAGAAAGGTCTGGAAAGTATTCATAAATGCATATCTGCTGTTAGCATGTTGCACATGGTCAGGTGCCCAGAGAGAGGCTGATGAAGAAACTAGCGTTACCATGTAGGACAGTTGCTAAATTGCTTTCCCCATTAACTAGTGACATTTGAGTTAAACTAATGAGAAGCATGTCTACTGCAATGCAGTATACATTTATTCTTGGAGACTGCTTTTTTTCAGCTTATGTACTGTTTCACCAACACTCTTAGCCACCATTACAGCTGATTAATGATGCTTTTCATTAGAGGGAAACTATTACAGACAGTCTTATTTGATCTACTTTGAAACTTTTCTATTTCTGATCATCATCTTCTGTCCCTCCCTTCTCCTCCTTCTCATCTTTTCTCAGAAATGATAAGCGAGGCAAGAGATAATGCATTCAGAGCCTTTGATCAACTGCTGTACATATGGCACATGATGAAAATCAGACAAAAAGCAAAGTGATATTCTAGATAAAACAGGTACTTCTACATTAATAATTTGCCATCATCTAAATTGCCATAAAAATCTCAGCTAGACTGATATAAGCCTAATGCCTTTTGCACAATAGGCAGGTTTTACAGTATAAAGCTACATCTCTTCCCTGATACAATCTGTATTTTAATGGAACTTGCTCTATAAGAGATGGCCTAAGGATTTCTACAGCTAGGGTATTCAGCTGCTTACTTTAGGCTTATCTGACCTTGCCTGTCTTACAGTTAGCTTTCTGCAAGGAGTTTTCAGCAATATTAGAAGTGCAAAACCCTCAGTTCTGATTTTTTGGAACAAACAAACATGCATGTGGATATTCTGGGTAGAACCATGGCTATACCGGACAGGGAGTGGTGGCTGTGGCCCCATCAGGATTTGTTTCCTTTCTGAAACCAAGTTACACAATTTGTTTTTCTGTACAGATATCTCACTTTATACATCAAAAGGTGTATCATGGGGATATTTCCCCTTTGATTGCAGAAGTGTCTGCAGTCCTTGGAGTTTCTCAAAACAATCAAGTAAAATAGCAGGAATTCAAGGAAAAGGAAAATCAAGATACTTTCTGGGATTTTGACATTACCCTGTCTCTGGTATGACAGTATGCAGAGGGCATGACTTATTCCCACCTCTATCCATTGTATGATAACCAGACACAGAAGAGCTTTGTATGACTGGGAAAGAGGAGCAGAGACCATGCTCCAGAAAGGAAAAATTTTCAAAAAACTGTATAGACCAATTATGTCTTGGAAATATTAATAAAAAACATATGATCCAGCTCATAAATTCCTTAAAAATATTCAGCCTAGTGCATCCTAACACCGTGCTTTAGACTAGATATAAGGAAGAAACTTTTTACAATATGGGTAGTGAAACACAGGAACAGGTTGCCTAGAGACGTAGTAGATGCCCCATCCCTGGAAACATTCAAGGTCAAGTTAGATGGGACTCTGGGCTACCTGATGTAGTTAAAGATGTTCCTGATCACTGCAGTGGAGTTGGATTAAATGACCACTAAAGGTCGTTTCCAACTCAAACCATTCTATGATTGTGTGTTAGAGAGGTGACATAATGAGAGATACCTCTCTTTTCATATAGGTATGAAGTTCCAAATATTGTTTGCACCATGATTTATCAGCTGTGTATGACTTGCAATTTATCTACTCAATTTGCTACTACTCAGCTCTCTGACTTCTACCACACTGTATCCTAATCAGTGTCTTACTCAATCTGAATTTGATTTGCTTTCATATAAACTCAATGAAAAAGAAAATGTTTAGCAGCATGTCAAGGGAGTATCTGCATTGAGAAAAAAAATAAGAGAGGGGAAACAGACAAGGTTCCCATAGATGTGAGAGCTTGACTGAATCATCTTCTAACATGGCAGGAGGCAGCCTGCTAGGCCAAGTATCTTAAAATATTTATCTCTGCAGCAGTGCCACACAGCTAAAGGTGCAATCTCTTGTGAAACCATTATCAAGGTAATAATTCATTCCTCTACATCACCAAAACAATCTCCATTAAAAACAGTTGTGAAAACCATGATTTTACTTCTGATTTATTACTTGTACCAACCACTGTTGTACTTAAGACCTACAGGTTGCTGTTCGTATAGCACATTTCCTCCATCCTTTAAGCATCTCTTATGGCTTTTTCCAGTACTGAGGAGGTGGCTGTGCACTAAGCACTCAGAACTGCTCCAAACAATTTCTGAAAATTATTCAGGAATACAGAGGTATAGTGGGTTTTCTGGTTTGGAAAAAGAAAGCCTGTTACCCCTGGAATTGAAGCCATAGTATTGCACATAGGAGAATCTTCTTAAATAAGACAGAGCGTAGTGTATGAGGAATACAAGTACAGTTAATAGCTTCTCAAGGACAGGAGCTGTTTGGAGCATATCTCACCCATAAATACTATTCCTATTACCCACCAGAACAAACGAGGTGATTACTGAATCTGGAACATTAGAAATCAAAGCAAGAAGGTATTATGGAGCTCAGTGGATTATGGTACTAGAAATGTGCTTTAGTTAAATGGCTCTGAAGTCAGAATGTTATTACCTTTATTCAGAAAAAGAAACAACGTGATGAAAAGGGGGTTTTTTTGTGATGTCCAAAATGTATTTTTAAGCTGAGTTCTTTGGGAATGTTCTCAATCCTCCAGCTCTTGAATGCTTTCTTTGTATGATTTTCCCTCTCCTTACAATGCATTTCAGCATTACAGACTCTTATGAGATTTAGACTTCACAAAGTATATTATAAACAGAGCAAGGGCAAGAAAAAGATCTGGAATAATATAGTGCTTTGGTTCAGTATATGAGCCCAAGGTCAATAAGCAGTACATTGATGAACACTCAATCTGCACTGAGGTGAAAGGTGTAAGACACACGCTTAAAATGATTGTTGTAGCCTAGAAATTTTCAGTAGATAGTGTGTGTCCTGATGCTGATTTACCTCAGTTGCCCTTTACATTCCATGAGGACTCCCTGCACTGCATGGGATATATCAGTATTAGCCTCTTCTTAACAGTGAGAAGAATCACAGATTTAAAATTAAAAAAACAAAACGTAATAAAGACAACTCAATTGCAATCAATTCAAATCACAGAGAACCTCACAGTGCTTGAGATGCCATCTTGTGTCCCCTCCCCCCTCCCCCTGCCATTTTCCTGGCTTATCCAGTCCTCAAAAGTCTCTGTATTCAGAGAGTATAAAAACCCATTATAAATTAGGTAAAATTGTGCTCAGCTCTTATCTTGGAGCTTTATCCTTGGCTTTGAACACCACCTTATCTGCTCTGCACCTGAATATTAAGGGAGTTACACAGGACTTGTGAAAGCAGCAAGTGATGGTGATGACTTGAAGATAACCTTAACACAACCTTGTTAATGCTGGTGAGAGAGCCTTAATCTAAATATCTATCCATATACTCTGATTGTAGCTAATTTTGCTGCAGAGACTCTTGTCAAACCCACAAGAGTTTCTGACTGTGGATCACAGAACCGTTTAGGTTAGAAAGGATTTCTAAGATCATTAAGTCCAACCACTGACCCAATACCACCATGCCCACTAGATCACGTCACAAAGTACCACATGTAGACAGTTTTTGAACACCTCCAGGGATAGTGACTCTATCATCTCCTTGGGCAGCCTGTTCAATAGCACTATGAAACTTCTCCCCAGATCTTTTCTAGGTGATTAATTTTGTTCTAAAGTTCTCCTGGCAGTCTGTAAATGGCTTGTGGCTGGCCACGTTGCTGAAGTCCCATATATTTCTTTGAATTGCTTGGGCTTTGCAAGGGAAGATTATTGTCTTTGGAAATTCTTACATGTATCTTAAAAATAAAAGAAGTAAATTTTTTTCAGGGAAAAAAGTGTTCAAATCATCTATGGCTGTAAACCAGAGAGAAATAATGAATTAACTAACTAAGGTTTATTCAGGGTTTCAGATTGAAAGAAAAAGCTTTGCAATTAAATATTTTGTCTTTTTAAAAGCTTTAACCTCTTCTTTTTTCTTAGTGTATCAAACCAGAACAGATAGAATTTCATCACGTCTCTCTGTGGGAATAATTTCTGCCTTTCTCTTCCAATGCTTTCTTTTTTCTTCCCTCGCTCTCTTCGTTTCTTTGGAAATTGTTATGCTTTGGGTATACTTGTAGGCATTGTTATGATGTCCAAGAACACATTTCAAAATGTTATACTTTTGGAAAATTTAAAACTGTAGGGCTTTCTAAAAAGCTAGAAAGGCAGAAAAAGATGAAGTAAATTCAAATCTAAAAAAATTTACAAAGTTCACTTCTCCTGTTAAGAAGGTTCAAAAAAGAATAAAGAAAAGGGGGAAGGGTGCAAAAGGGAGATTATTTCTACTTTTATGCAGAATTTAATATTACTATTTAGGTTCATTATTAAAAAAATCAAAAGGGAGATTTTAATGAAAACTTCATTTAAATTTTAGATATTTTTCCTCAAAATCATGAAAAATATCTCCTGCATCTGGCTTCAAAATTTAAATACTACACATAGTAAATGTCTCATGAAGTGACTCATGCTACCTATTTTAGGATGCAGTGAGTCTATCTTGAGAGGTGCCTATATATTTATTTCTTCCGCTAGAAGGAGGGTCAGGCACAGTCTGAAAATCCCTTGTGGTTTCCTGTGGCCCCTGGTGCCATAACTGTGCCGACAGCAGAGGGAGCATTAAACTCATTGCCCACGGGAAAGTGTGGGGAGTGATACCCATTTTTCTATAATCCTTGTATGGGTAGGATGTGCTCATTAGTCTTCTGGCAGTCATCCTAGGAGAAGGACAACTCTGATTCCAAACCCGGGCAGATGGAGCTCGTTTAGCCCTGTAAGGCCTTCCAGCTAAGAGAAGGACACTCTAATAAAACCTCCATCCTAAGGACTTGGCTGCCAGCGTCCAAGCTTGCTAGGCCCTGGCAGATGAACCTTAGGACTAAAGGGTGGGTCCAGCTCTGCGCATGCTGTGTCCCACCTAAAAAAATATCCATTGCACAAGCTCGAGGGTGCTATCCGCTATCCTCTTTTTATCAGCTCACTTGGAAAAGCCGCTGATGAGGAGCGTGGATGGAGCCCTCCCTGGATCTTCGTTCGCGAAGCCTAGCCATACATACATACATAGAAGGAGGGTAGCCTAGAAAACTAGTTTAGACAAGATAGTTGTATTTTAGAGGGTTGAAGTTAGAAGTTGTTTTCCACATCTCTTTCCTTTTGAGATTCACTGTGGGCACCTCTATGCACTTGTAGGTAACAAAATCACTGTGATATGTCTCATAGTCACTAAAGCGTAAGTTCTTGAGGCATGAAGAATTTATGTGTATGTTTAAAGCACTGAGCATAATAGAAAAACATTATTGTGGTTAGGGATAATACAAAACACTATTACACAAACAGCTACTGGTTTATATTGTTTTGCACTTAACATTTTGTACAGATTATGAAGCTGTTAAGTCCATTAAACTGGAATATCATGAACAGTTACTAAGATCAACTACTTACTGAGATTCTCTCCCTGAATTAAAATCTCTTTCTGTTTGGTTTTCTGCTGAGTTTTACCTATAGCTGCCCTGGAATCCATGACCTGTTTCAGTACCACATTGTACAACATGGACTGTGTTTGCCTCTCATGGTGAGTGAAGAATCTCAGCCAGCAAGTCCTTTGCAAAATGCCCAAAAGCACTGCTGAAAATGCAGCAGAAGCCAAAGCAGTGCTATGCCCTGCAGGTACATCTTATAATCACATTTTCTCTTTGTGTCTACTCTCACTCTTTTACTTTGCTACTTTGGTTCAGATGTGTTTTTTTGTTTTCAGGAGAGATCTTCACATTCTTTCTCTACAAGGGAACACAGTACTCACTCTACTGAGTTTTGTCCAAAATAGATGAGCTTGAGATAAAATGTTTAGGCCTAGACTGGGCCATAAAAAGAAAAAAAAAGAAATACTGTGGACTGGAACCCAAGAAGCTAAGTGTTAGATCTTAGCTTCCAAGATTGTGCAGGTACATATCTACTTCCACTTGTACTCTTAATTTTAGAGGGAGTAACTAATAATGACACTACAATTGGATGGAAAGGTGAAAGTTTGTAAGATGCAGGCCATATTTTACAATATCTCAAATGTGGTGCTCATAAAAGCAGGCAGACTGTAAGTTAATCTTTCACCATAGGCTTCTGAGGTGGAAGCAAAGGGCTGGGGGCAAAAAACAGTTTTAGTTTTAGAAATCTCTACATTTCTGACTCTAGTCTATATTGTTCTGTGCTTCTGTATTTGTTTTAGCTTATTAATTTTATCATCCTAAATAATTCTGAGATGTTCATATGATATCGCTATATATTTTAGATAAGACAGAACACAAATAGTTGAACGTTTGAGAAGCAGAAAATAAGAAAAACATAGTATTTCTTTTATGCTGGTTCATTTAATATTACAATCCCAATAACAAGCCTGACTTTGGAGGGCTACTTTACTACAGATCAGTCTATATAGATGTGAAGCACATGATTCAGCAAGAGCTGTACCAAACCAGTATCTCCTGTCTATTCCTTCTCCCCTTAACAGCATAGCTTTCATCTCATTTTCCTTCTGATCCTTCAGTATCCTTGTTATAAATTGTGGTAACATATTGTCCATGATATTTCATGTATCTGCTGGAATTTCTGGGCTGGGTGTTGTAGTTGGCCTCCAGAAGACTTTGTAGTGACTGATTTGTCGCTATATATCCAACCAGTTAAAGCAGCTCCTATGAGTGACTTCAGCAAAGAAATAACATTCTGTGAGTAACTAAAAACAAAAATTTAAAAAGTTTGATCTGTGGCACATTAACTCCTCAGTCACACTGGAAAGCTTTGGTAACTCTACAACATAATTCATTTTTCCTTGGTTTGGAGAACAGTAGGGCAGTTTAGGTTGGAAAGGACTGCAGGGCAGCTGTGGGAACACACCAGGTTGCTTAGGAAGTTAGTTGTGTCTTAAAAGCCTCCAAGGACGCAGACAGCCTGCTCCACTACTTGGCCATCTTTATGGGAAAAACATTACAATCTCTTACTATTATCTCAGTCATATTTATCAGCTACTTCTTCTGCAGCTTGAACACACTTAGTCTAAAATTTTTGTCAAAACAATTTATTGGAAAATAATATAAAGAAGCACTAAGACATTTTGCAGTGTGTACCCATTTAAATCAAAGCCATCAAGGAAAAAATTGCAGTTGTAAGCATTTGGGCCTGGAATTACTATCATTGAAAGAGATCAGATTTACATTCTGATTTTATTTTTTTAATATGTGTATGCAGGCTTTGTTCTTTCATGACATATTAGTTTTTGACATGACATGATACAACATTTATGCAGACCTGCTACTGAGTATAATGAAATAAAATAATACAAACCCATGACTGTATAATGAGCAGATAAAAATTTTGAAATGCATGCTGTATCTTGCAACTGATATCAATATTTTTCCTAAATATAATTTTCAGGGTAAGAAGTTTACTGTTATAGCAATGTTTCCAAAACATTTCAAAGCATTCTCTTGTAATTATAATGGAAAAAAAAAATCCAAATTTCACTTTGAACAAACATACCCAGTTTGACCAGTCCTAACCCTAAATTCTACCTGATGATGCTTTAAAAATTGTTGGTTTGGAAGATCAGATTCACAGATAGGACTTCAGTTTTCTGGAAAAGTACTGTGAATGTTACCAATCTTGATCTCTGTCCCATCTTGTGACAAGGTTTCACTCAATACATTTCAATACTTGGTTTTATTTAGGATGTTGAAAATCATTTTCTCAGCATTATTAATACTCCCTTCAATTTGTATAATCATGATCACATAGGTTTTACTTGAGTCTTTGATATGCAGTATGCATATGTAACTATACATATTTATGCTTTTCAAAAGAAACAAATATACAGTAAACTTTTTAATTTGTGGTGCAACACATATAAAGCTAAAGGTCTCAAATCAAATCCTTGGTGGGCATAAATAAATGACATTTCATTGACTTCAGTGGAGGTACTCCAGTATGTGCCAGTAAGGATCAGGAGTATGAAAAAAAAAAGCATTGCAAGAGCCATGAAGAAAACAAAAGGATTGAAATATTCTAATATATTGTGATTGTGTATGGATCCCCTGAGAGGTGCATTCTGGAAATACACCAGGAACGGCAATTACAGTGTGGATGAAGAAAGACAATGAAACCATCTCATTTTAGATTCATGGGGTCAGAAAAGAGAAATTGCCTGGCTTATATTTTCCCCCTTTGGAAACTGCCTATGTTAACAAGGGAGGGAGAGCACAGCAATAAAAGCACAAGAATGTGCTGCGTTGCTTGTAAAAGCTTTTAGAAGGGAATAGTTTTGGGTGCTTAAGGAGACAACAATGCAGAGTTAATTCTGCAAATGGGGTTAGCCAAAAGTTTGAAGAGCTGAGGTGAAACCTGAAGTGAAGCTGAATATTTACAACTTCACTCCATCTTAATCCTAAAGCTGCAGCACGAATACATTTTCATAATCTCTGTGCTTGTGAGTCATCCTGGTGTCCTTTGCTGCACAAATTCACACTGCGCTAGGTAATTATTTTTAGAAAATGGGAACTTTGTCATCTTTGCCTTGCAGAGGGATCGGGTGATGCAATTGGATCCCTATTGCTTTCCTTAACTTGTGACAATGAGAAACAAGTTCATACCAGTGATTATTCATGAGCTTTGTCATAATCAGGATGTGTATATGTAGATACAGAGCTTCTGGGAACAGTTTCAATTAGAGCTTTGGGTGCTTGGGACTAGTGATGCCTGCTTCAGGCTTACAAGCCAGTGAAAATAACCTTCCAAATACAATATCTCAGACCTGAAAAGCCTGAGGGGCTTCCCATCCTGAAAGAAGTATCTGGCAAAGGTGGAGAAATAAGATGCATGATTGAATGCTTTCTTCCCTGTCAAAAACTACAGGCCTGACAAAAAGTACTTGGGATTACTGGACAGCTAAGGGGTTGCGTAATGAGATATGGAGACCTTCACCTTTGGGTCATCTCTGACACGAAGTCATTATCATCTGTCAGCTGTTTAGCAGTCTATGTGAAATGAATGTTGTCCTCTGTTCCCTGTGAGAAACATGTATATCACACAACTGCAGCCAGCCAAAACGGCATGCACTGACACAGTTGCAAGGACAGCAGGAGCACCAATATCTCCTGTAGTGCTGAGGTTGAACTGAGTCCCTTCATTCATGGTTGTTTCTCTTGTGCATGTTTCCTGCTTTTACTTGAGGTTGACCTTGACTCTAGGATTATTTCTAGTGTTTGGATGCCCTCCCATCAATGACTATTCAATTTAAAGCATGTAAAGAAGGTTGAAAGTTAGAGCCACCTGCCTTGCAGAAGAAGGTCCAGTAGAACAACCCTTCTGATTCAGACCTGGATTCTGCTTAACACAGCACCCTGTTTTGAGTCAGTGTTCAGGGAAGAACATGCTAAAGACAGATATGGAAATGTCTTTCTACTGATATGCATCTTCCCCCAGTAATTGGTGATTTGAAGTCTTTCTGAGCAAAATGAAGTTGTCCTTGCCTTTAAACTGAATAGGTCCTGATGGACCAATCATTCATGAATTTGTCTAATCCTTTCTGGAACACATTTTTATTTTCACTCTCTGCAGCATGACAGCAGAGAGTGCAGAATGCCAGGCTCCTTCTTGCCTATTACCTTTTCTTTCCAGCTCCATCAATTTTCCACGCCTATCTCAGGAGTCACAGCCTCAATGGGAGAACAAAAAATCCCAGCTGAATCACAGCCTGATGGTTTGGGCACTTCCCAGGGACATTTCTGGACATGTCTGGACATTTCCCAGAGAAATGGAAAAAAGTACATGTCCCTATGGCTGTGAGTGGCTTAAAACTCCAGACTTCCTACTTTTTGTGTGCATGCTTTAACCCTTGCTTATTACATGGAAGAAGAGAGCTGTTGTTTCCTTCTGCACTGCATGTGGCCATCCTCTGGGTAGTCTAAAGCAAGGAGAGGTAGAGCTGTGGCACCTGGTTTTGTTCTTGGTGTTACACAGATGATGCAGTAGAAGTCTAGCTAGGCTGATCCACCCACGCTCAAACCAAGAAAGTGTGTCCACACTGAGAAATGCAACCTCCTTCTTGTGCTTTGCCTTTGACCTGTCTCTTTGCACAGTGAACTTACTAAGGACAAAAACTGTGGCTGATATCCCAGTATGGAAAACAGAAGGCGGTAAAGGGAACTGAAGCACCATGTGCCTGGTTTTCCTGCTTGTGCAATGCTGTCCAGTTAGCTTGGGTTTTAAAGTGAACATGTACGAAGCACTAGCTGTTTATTGTATAGCACCTCTAACAAAGCCTCAGTTGGTTTGTGCAGTGTCATCATATTATTTTTGTCTATAGATTTGCTATTCATTTTAATCTGTCTGTTGATTAAAATGGACCTTTATAATGTTCAATAATTACAGTATGATCCTGAACAATGTCTCGAGACTTGTAAAAATGTAAAAGGACCTCTGATCATGATTTCCTTCTTTCTGCATATTGTCAAAAGTAAACCCTCATGCCCGAGAAATATGGAGGGAGTGGGGGAAGAACAAGATCCCAGAAAGCATTTCCAGACACAGTTGTTTTCTGTGATGATGAACTGTTTGCAAGCACTGAAAACTTGTCACACTATAACTTGCAGCCTGCCCAGAAAGTAAATGAAAGTAATTGAGTGAGTAGATCTAGATAAAAAACAAGAAATCAAAAGCACACTCCATAAAATCACAAGCCCATAAACTCCACTACAGTGGAAGTCCCCTGTAATGAAAGGTAAAATCCTGCAGGACTTCTCATATGTTCTCTCCTTATTTAATACAGTGCTTGAGTTTCACACTGCTCCTGATAAATGAAAGCCATTGTATTGTTGCCATTGACTACACCTTGATAAGGACTTTCCAAAGGAGTAACCTTATGGGTTATTGCATAAATATGGATTTGATGTACAGAGCCCCTGACTGCAACAGTATGTGGCTGAAGATGTTTTTAAGATGTTCCTACAAATATTTCTGAGTCAGGTACAGCAGAGCTTTACATACTGACTCATTATGCTGTGTCTTGATTCAGTGCCACTGGGAAATGCAGACATATCTATCCCCTGACATATTTAAGAGGTAACTTCTACTGAAAGCAGGCATCTGAATTTCTTTGACTGTTGATGTCTAGAGCATTAACAAAACTAACAGTACCACTTACAAGCAGTGATATTATTTTCTTATGCAATAAAAAAAACACAGAACTAAACCAAATGAGTGGACAAATCCACAAGGTTTTGAACCAGTTATAATTTTTACAGTGTTTTTTTTCACTTGAAGTAGTCTCTGCTGACAGCATTGCCAGTATAAGCCACTGTGAACAAAATACGTTTCAGATCATGAAGTCAAAAGTATCTACCCAGAGAAAGCAATACAGAGAATTTAAGTATTTTTCACATACAGGTTTTGCTCTGCTATGGGAACCCCAGAGATTTTCATCTGAATGAATATTTTGAGAATTCCCTATTTCTAAATTTGCCAATTATTCTTGTAGGGGCTGAATATTTTCTGACTTAAATTATATATTTTCTTCAGATAAAGAAAATCCTGCTTCTCATAAATATTTCATTAGAAAAATGAAAATGTGAGCCTGTCTTTCAGATAAGGTGTCAAGGTTTGGGGAAAAAATTAAAACATGAAGAAGCTGGATTTCAGAAAGAAAACCAATGAAGAAATTCAGAGTAAAGTAACTTACTTAGAGGTTAAAAAGACATATATTGTATGCACGTTTATGTATTTAACGAATTTATGCAATTCCCATAATTACATATGCAGATAACCAGTTATTAGAAACTACCAATGTTAATGTGGTGAATATGAAAACACATCTATTTTAGCATAACAGCATGTTGAAATCCATATGCAGATTCATAATTAATTTTCTATTTGTTAACTTGCAAATACTATTTTATTGCTACTGTATGAATATGTGTGTGTGTGCATAGGTTACACTGCCCAATACTATATTTTGGTGCATACTTATTTTACAATTATATGCAGTGAAAAATAAGTTTAAAGGGTTTAAATTTGAGTTCAAATCCACAGATAAAAATCCTACAACTGTTTGGAATTGTTGCTCTTTCGCAACATATTACCAGTGCTGGTAATGGGAAGTGCTTTGTGAAATTTCAACTTTCGGAGTCAAGGGGTTAACATTTAATCAATAGTTCTCACTGTTATGGGCTCTACTGGGAAATACTAGGATGTGATATATGCTATGCATCATGAAGCAGGAGTTAGAGCCGGGTAGAAAAATAATCTTATTGCAGAGTTTCATTGACAGTGCTCTACTCATACATTTTGTATATTTCATTATTTTCCATAAAGTCCACATAAAATTGCCAGGGTCTTTTCCATTACAGTGTCTAAAAGATGTCACATACCAGATTGTTGCTGTGTTCTCAAATATTTTTCCATGGTCCTGTGAAAACCTATACCTGGTTCCCATTGGGAGTTACTGAGGCATGTTAATAAATTGGAGTGTAATGGACTGGTGCTCATTTTTTTCCAGTTCAAGCATGGGTATGGAGGTTGCTTCCTGACTTAACTGGCAAAACTGTATATATGCTTCATATTAAAATACAAAGATTGGTCAAAACAAAAATCTTTGATCTAAATATTCAAAAGCCTTGACAAATTTTTAATGCAGGGTCATGTATTAGCAGATATTAAAACCAGAAAGGACAGCTGTGATTATTTAATGCAGGAAAAGTGAGAGGTGATAGTGGTAAGATGATCTTTATTAATAAGAAGAACTGGTCTGTTTTCTGAATTATATATCAATAGGTCATTCCTGAGACATGTCATGCAGAAGAGAATGAGGCCTCACAAGCCTACATATGACCAGCCTGAAGATGGGACATCTGGACTACAGCCTGATTGCATGAGCAGATGTAGCAGGACAGATTTCAGAACCTCATCAAGCCATTCCTGCTTCTGAATACCCTGCTGAGCAAGGCATGGCCATGGCAGGCAGTTCTGCTGGAAAATACTCAATAAATTCCAATAAGTTATGTGAAAGAGCAGATCTTTCTTAAACATATTATCTTCACTTAAAATGCCGTGGTAATATTTGTCCATTTTTCCTTCTGTCTGAAAGATATTAACACCTCTGTGCTGTTTCTCACGACTAATTTTCATGTTTTGCATGCAAGTCAGATGTTTCTTAAGAGCATGCATTTTCCTACTGGTTCCATCACATCCATGTGTACGCAGGAGTCAGTAGGAGATCTTTTCACTGCCTTGGCTTGGCCTTTGTGGAAGGGTAATACCTGAAAGTCTCCACGCATTAAGAGGGTTTGCTACCACTGTGGACAGTGAATACAGATTACAGGCAGTTCTGTCTTCCTAGATGATAATAGCAGGTAATGATTGTCCAGGAGAAGTTTTATTTCAACACTTTCTTTGGAGACAGTTATTATTTGACAGTACTGAGCAGATAGAGGCAGAAGATGGAAACCTATTTATTTTTCTATTGTTAGGATCCGTGCTCAAAATTTTTACTCTCTCTAAGCTGTATTTCAAGCACAGAATATCCCATCAGCAGCTCCATATGTGTTTCTTTTCATGCTAAAGCTGTTTTTACCCTGGGGTTTGGTAGGTAAAATGATAACACAGAAGAACTGTGCATTATCTTTAATTATAAACATGTTTGATATTCCCTTCACATCTTGGAAGAACAGTCAGCTAAAAGAGAAAACAGATCACTCAGTATGTTTGTCACAATTTTTACACTGCAAAGAGCAATGACAACTTGCAATGTATCAGTTTACAGGGAGGTATTACATGGCAACTGTTCAGTACACGTCACTAAATCTAGCCATCTATCTTGAAGGAATCATTATTTTGCTACATAGTTTAAAGGCAACCAGTCCCTATAAATCATTCATCTACTATGTGTGTATAGAGAGGGTTTTTACTACCTGTTTGGGAGAAATTTATGGAGTAGTTCTCCAATAAATAACTTAATTACTGAAATTAAAAGGCTGAAAATGTGTTGCAGTGTAGCAGTGCTGTTCTAAAATAAGCCTACACCTTCCTTACAAGAACAATATATACTAGAAAAAATATTGTATTGGGATGCCTGGAAATGAGCTGCTCAGGAGTATAGCAAATGTCTGGTCTTGATACAATCCTACATTTTCCACCATTACCCACTTTCATTCTCCTCCACTAAACTATGGGTTGCAGGTAGCAGAAAAGGGATGCAAACGGAGAAGATTCTCTATCCTGTCACTGTTAAATGCATCTTTTGGCAGTGTTCTCCTGACCCAGGGAGTGTGAGACTCAAAAAATCAAACCAAACCAGACTGCATGTGGGATGGCCTGACACAACAACGTATGGTACACAAAATAGCTTGGAGGTAAGGAAAAAGCAGTGCCACTTTTAGAAAGCTTTGCTGTTCTCACCTCCATATAGCTCTGCTTCAATTGAGAGCTTATACACAAGCCCACCTGCCTTCTCTCATTTTAGTGCTAGCACCAATAAATATGAATTAAATTTAATTTTAGTTAGCTGGAGATGCATGATGTCCTGTAAAACCAGGTCTCATTCACAGGCTGTGGTTGATGGCTTCAAGTGATTTGCTGCTCTGAAATATCTTAGTCTGTGAATGCTTAAGTGCATAGCATAAAATTCATGGAGTAAAAAGTACCTGTATTTGCTTTATTGAGTTCATACTGAACCATTTCCCAATCAGTTAATGCTTCATATTGCTTGTCATGTGACATACGTATTTGACAAGTCTGAGCCATAAATCCAGCAAACATAGCCTAATGACGTGTCACAGCTTGGAGTGTAGCCTCATTTCTGGTGCAGCTAACTCAGCATCTCCTCCTGCCAAGGCAAAGCCATAGTGTGCTGTGTCTTAATACATCAGGCAAAGCCCAGTCACAAAGCTCCCTTTGACTTTAATGATCTGGAATTGGGATATTAAACTCCAAACTCCTGATTGCTTCTCCATGGCCATTAAAGATTTCACTGAGCTTTCTGTGATGTTCTCACTGGCCCTGTGGTCATCTTTCTCCTTGGCATTGCTGTTTGTACAGAGACCATCACTTCTGCCTGTTACCCCTGACTTCAGAAGGGCTATCACTCCAATGTTTTGCTCAGTAACTTACTCTGAGTACAGTGGCCAGAACACAAAATCACATCACAATATGTTCCTCACACTTAAACCATGTCCAGAAAGACATAAACCAGGGAAAAATTGGTTCTGTTTGAAAAAAAAAGTTGTCATCTGAACACTGTATCTAGCACTAGTGACTATACATTAGTATTGCTTTCTGACAAAAAAGAGAAAGCAAAACAAAACAAGCAGATTCATGTAATAAAGATTCAATACAAGGTAGTAATTTACTTCAGCTGCTGACTATATTCAACTTGATTTAAGTATCTTAATATTTAATTATCTACATTCGTCTTACTGAAATGCACATAAAGAAACATCTTCAAAGAAATTAGCTTTGAACATTATTTACAGACAAGGTGACAGCTGTCTAATTCATTCCCTTGTGCCGAGGGAGAACAGCAAAGTGATGTAAAAAGGTTTTGAACTGTATTATATAATTCACATAATAAATTTCAAGTAGAATCATTTGTTAAGTGTTCTATGTTGACTGCTTTTCTCCAGATTGTCTCAATAGATGTTTGCACATCCACTTCTGGACCATCTAAATAATTTCTCTGTTTGTCTTGAAACAACTAGCAATACCAAAATATTCTTGTTTTGCAACAGTGTGTTTTTCTCCTGTGTGTGTGTGCAGACATGGCATGAAACACTCTCAAAAGCACAGTATAGTTTTGAAGGCTTTTAGTCAGAGGAATGCTAACGTAGTGGCTTTGAGTGCTAATTGTACACTCTTCATTGAGCAAGTTCTGTTCTGCCCTGAGTTACTTCCTGACCACAGTTTGATGGCAAATGACCTGAAAACAACACTGAAGGTGGGCAGATAGAAAGACCTCTCAAGGTTCTGTACAGTTGCAGACATTATTTGTAGTGAAAAAACAGACCACTTTTGCCTTTGATTCTCCACATAAAACAGAGTTGGGATGGCTGTGCTCTGCAATTTCTATAATCCTTTTAGCACTGAGCTGTGTAATGCTGGTCTTTCATTAAAAGACTCTTGAGGATAAAGAAGAATGGATAGACTTCTGACCTTACCAAACTTAACATTTTGGAGAGAAGAATTTAAACTTAAACGTCAAATAGCTGGTGTGTCAGTTCAGAACACAGTAAGTGAAAAGAGGACTGAAGAGCTGAGATGTAAAAAGGTTAAAAAGTATGTTTCAGCAATAGGCTTTGGAGAAACTGATTGCTCTGATGTAGATTAAGCTGTACACTGACCTTTCAAAGAATAAGCATTTTTCTCAACTGTCACTGTATCAATGCAGAAAACAAGCAATATCATTAGGGAAGGCACCCAGGCTGGCAGACTTTGAAGAGATTATGTCGATGAGTTGTGACCCACCCATTCAGCAAATAAAGTGAAGGTTAAAGCTTGTATGTGTAAAATGAAGTTGACTGAAACACTGCAATTACATTTCTCTCTTTAAAAAAATAATCTTGGACACAAAATCTGGGATTATTTAGAGCTAGTGTACTCAAAATTATTCCACTTCCCCCCCAACAATAGAGCTAAAATTAGCTGTCTTGAACCTCTCCAATCTTTTACACCTATATGTGTTTCATAATTAGCAGGAGACAGCTTTCTTAGTACATTAAAATTATGATGATTTCATTCATTTTTCACTTTGCATTTGGCAAATTATGTTGGAGAAATAACCTCTGAAAAACAGCTTGTTAGCACACAGAGAAGGACTTGAATCTGGAATTTCCTTATAAGCAGATATCAAGTTTTTAATAGATTTCTTGGTAAATGTTTAGGTGTACATCACAACTTTTTTCAAGCACCTCCATGAACCAACAACTGCTGAAAAAATACTTTATCAATTTCCCACCAGCTCCGTGTTCACATGTGTGAGTCAAACCCAACGAGGCAGGAACTCAAGACCTGATCTTGGTGAGTACATAGGTCTGCAGCAAAGCAACCTCTACCAAATATATCCACTCAGCTGTATCCAAAGTGGTGTTTTGTCATTCATGTGAGACAGCCATGTCCAGTCGTTTTAACCACTTGTTAAGCTGAGCCATTCTGGGATATTTTCACTGTTCTTTACAGAAAAAAATGTGACTGCTCTTTTGAGTCCCCAGCAGAAATTTTAACACCAGGAAAGTATGAATGCATGAAGGCTTAGCCTCTGCCAAAGTGGTGGATTATTTCTTCCCTGTGAGCTGCAACCAGTTACATACCCCACAGATGAACTCCTTACTCAGGTTGAAAGTGTTTTCACCTTGCAGTGAAAATTGCATTGCATTGAATGGCAATGGTGTAATGAATGCATTGCTCTTAGGCACAATGTCAAACTGGATTTAATCCAACTACACTGGCCAACAAATGACGAGATGGTGGCACAAATTTCAACACTGAAATACTGAGCAAGTCTACCAGAGAGCATGAACTCTTACTTGAGGAGCTGAACTGTGTAAACCCATCTTAGCTGCACCAGAACACAAACTACCAAGATTAAAACTAGTATTAGTACATTTTTTGATGTTGCAGTCAGAAAAGATATTGCTCTAAGTGTGTGGATTTGGTCCATGAGCTGGCCAGAGAGATTTAATTCAAGGTAGAACATCTGGGTTAATACAGCCATCAAGCAAATCTTCAGACTGGAAGAGCAGCAAACCACAGGCAATTGAAGGCTTTTCTTCCATACTTCTTATGCAACTGGGAAGAATTGGTCAATATCTATCTCTCTACCAACAATTTTGCAAACAAGACTTATATTTGCTCTTATAAAAAGCACAAATAAGCAGCAAAAAAAAAATAAAATTGACTTCCCTTATCCAACCCCTTCATCTGTTCAAGATATTCAAGATCAGACTAATCCCTGCTTGATCACAGCTCACCGAACTACTTCACTTATGTCAATCAAGGTTATGTAAGCTGTGAAGTACAGGCTGACGGGAGGAATTTTACACGCTTGACACAATCTCTTTGAAAAGTATCACTGAACTGGGTGACACTAGCATCAGTCTTTGTCCTACCAAGTTTGAAAAGAGCATTAAGAAAACAGAAAGAGGGAAAAGAGGCCATGGCTGTGCAGGCTTTAGCTTCAGCTACTGCAGTGAAGCCAAACTGGTAAAGGAGTGATACAGGAGATACCAGTTGTGTCTTTCTGCTAATTAGTCTTTGCTCATTCAGTGTAACAGGTAAACCAGGTGCTCTTTGCTGAACCAAGACCCCCTTTACCCATGTACTAGCATTGTAGTAAGTATATTCTCCTGTTCTAATTCTGTGCCCACTTAGGTCATGCTCTTCTGCAGACAATGGCTTTTTCTGGTGAAGCTTATGAGAAAATTGTTCTTCAATTTCAATTACATCCATAGCTGTGGATGATATAGGTATAACATGAGAAACTTTTTTGTATTATAGGTGAATATTTAGAGCTAAGATGTCTAGACCCTTAATAGCTATAACTTGCAGCAAAGCAGAAAAATATAGCTGCATACATATGTATAAATCCTTCCTGTACATGTTTGACATTTGAAACTCTGCAGAATTTCATAATGAATCTGGAGATCTCTAATCACAGAACAGAAGCTTATGGCCTTGACTGTTACATTTCTCTTCTTTTAAGAGGGGGTCCTAACACCACTGTCATGTCCTTAGCATCTCTATTCATGGTGGAACTCTTCTCGTTCACATAGATGTTACTCGTGACGACATCCCATTTTCTGCCTGCTCATTTTCTGCTGTGTCATTAAATGATATGCATAATAATGCTTTTATGTATATTGTCTATACACACTTATTATTTTATCTATTTTTTACAGTACTTACCACATGACATTTTAATCTGGACTCTTAGTAAGCCACATTCATTTCCATAACAATCTTCTGTTAAGAAACTCTAAGCTTGTGATAGGTCTGTAATCTCTGTCTTTGCTAAGTATAAAGCCCCATTATTCATGCTCCCAAACACAAAGTTGTCTTTCCTGTTATTGTCTTTGAGTTTTAAGAGATAAAAATGAAAGCAGAATGTGCTATTACATTCTGACATTTAAGAATTCCTAATAGTCTGTCTTGCATATAGACGGTAACAGCATTTGCTTTCTCCTGTACCACCGCTTTCACACTCCCTATTTGTTTAATTCTCATTACTTCACAACAACATGCAGTATGAGAGTCTTTTCTTCACATTTTGTTTGATGTAATGTTACTCTTACTGTGTTTTGCTGCTTTTTGTGCCCCTGTGATTGAGTCTGAGTTAGATCTGGTCTGCTACACAGTCTTTGCCGCAGAAATCTGAATATCTGAGTTTGCATCTTGAGGTGGCTAAAAAGAACCTCTGCCAGGAGCTGTCACCAAAATAAGTTTCATCAGTTCAGATAGCCCAGAGTCCTAGAAAAGGTCTTTCGCAGGTCAAACTGTTACTAGATTTAGACTCATTTCAGTTTCAAATAGTTTCACCCATGCAGAGGTTCACTGCTTATTTCTGTCCTTGTAGCCCATCAATCTGAAGTTTTGTCCTGGACTGTGTGATCCTGTACACAAAGACATATTATACATGAGAGTTGCTGGAGAGTTTTCAAAACTGTGACACTTAAGAAAAAGACTAGTTTGCACACTGCTGACGTTAATAGCTTTGCAGAACTCATAAAAGTATTCACAATTGTTCTTGACTGAATCATCATAACAGCAAGCAGGTGCTTA
Organism: Bucco capensis; assembly: GCA_013396975.1. Taxonomy (NCBI): domain Eukaryota; kingdom Metazoa; phylum Chordata; class Aves; order Piciformes; family Bucconidae; genus Bucco; species Bucco capensis. The sequence goes on from VWZO01001380.1 coordinate 622,674, forward strand.
TATATAATCATGCCTTTTGGGAACTGTCTCAGATCATTTGTGAGCCTCAAAGGATGTTCTTCACAGCTATTCATCTGAAAGACATAAAATGACTCAAATTGGCCACTTGGCTTTCATTTCTACCAGAAACAGTGTATAATTCAGGATTACTTTGTTGTTTACACATCTTAAGCAAAAGACACAGAAAAGGCACTTTATATGTCAGAAGTGGTTTCTTTTCTATAAATGAGTAAAAAGTCTCTCTACTTTTTCAGCTTCTTTTTGTAAAGTCTATTATGTGAATTTGATTTGTTTCACGATATATGTTGGACAGAAAGGGTATAAATGTGCTTTCTGGGCACTAATGATTTTCAGCTGACTTCAAGCACTTTAACATGTAGTGCATTACAAGAAAGCAGGCCCATGCAAGCAGAAGCCAAAGAGCCAATAAGCTTTTAACATATACAGTGATATTAAAAAAAAAACACAAACCAACAACCAAACAAACAGAAAACCAGAAAATGTTAACTGTATTGCACAATTTTCACATAAAAAAAATTCCTTTCCTTTAAATGACAAATGAAGAATAATTAAATATTTATCTTTCAACTGTCCATAAAATAATTGAAGAAATCTCACTTTTTTGTACTGCCTCTAGACTTATATGTAGGTTGTTTAAATTCTTAAAATCAATGAATTTTTTTTCAGCATATACCAGACCAGCCACTTTTTAATGTTTTTTAGATAAGTTCATGAAGAAGACCCACACATGAAATTCCACAACTAATTCTTCGTTCACAACATAGTTTGGCTAGTTTTCTCTTGCTATATTGAAGGTCCACAATTCAGTGGAAGAAACACCAGGACTCGATGCTGTTCCCTGCTCCTTGCATGTTCCAAGTATAAAGGGAATATAAAACCAGTGTACCATACTACTAGCAGAAATGTAATATGTTTACAACTGCTTTATAGTTTGTTTTGCGCAAATCAATGGTAGACCAGGTCCCCACAGACCTCTGAGCAACCAGCCCTACTGCATTTGCTCCTTTGAATACTGAAGCAGTGAAAGTTTGCTTTTATTGCCAGGTTTTGTGTGTGTGTGTGTTTGTTCCTTTGCCCTTAGTACCTTAATACCCTTGCAGCAAAGAATCAAACTGTCAAAAGAAGAGCGTCCAGGACTTGTTTCCAAGTCTCCAGGAGAGGCTGAACAGTCATCAAGAAAATGTCTTGGTTTCTTTATGACTTTGAGATCATAGCTTCATTTCAAAGTGCATTTATAAAGTTATATCTGAAATCTCAATGAGAAATCAAGGAGGGCCCTTCGATGTATATGAATTGCATGAAAGACCTAACAAATATCATGTGCCTTGTTTTGGTCAAGCTACACAATGGGAAAACCACTGATATAACTATTGAAGTAAGACTTGCACGACTAACTATGGAAATGATTCTGAACTGTTTAAAATCAAATATAGATCTTTGTTATATTAAATCAGTAATACCAGTCTGGGAATTCATCATTTTTTTTTTTTTTTACTTATGTGCTGTCAAAGGTAGATTTCACACTTTGGAAGTGGAAAGCTTTTGTTTTAACAACTTTTCTCGATGAAAGTAATTGCTTTTGGAAGGTGAGATAGTCTTGTGTTTCTCCACAGATTAATTCTCTTGAATCTTGCCTGAAATGGCAAAAAATGGAACTGTGTTCCAATTGCTGTAATGCAGGCATGCCCAAGCATTATTACCACTCTCTTTTCTAAACTTTTAAGGATAGCTTACCTGTTGGTTAGGAGATGCTAACCTCATTTGCATGAGGTTTCATCCAGTACTGGTATTTCTTCTAGGTGGAACACAGTAACTGGTACTGAGCTTTTTGTTGAGTTAAAAAGCTTCCATTATATAAGTTAGCAACCTGGGGAAAAAAAAAAAATTATATGCAGCTTTTCCATTTATCCTCCCCACTGTGATAACTAAGACTCCAAAAAAACATTCATTTTTTGTATGTGGCTTTTTTTTCTACATACTGTTCTGTTGATTTTCATGGTTCAAGCAGGAAAATTAAATTTAGCCCATAATTAACTATTTGTGGAATGTACAGTAGAGTCTAATGTATTCATGATGCTGCTGAGCTCCTTACACCAAGGAAGAGGCTTCCTCCTACAGTTTCCAGACACAGACCTCTGGCTGGCATTGCAGTCAGCCTGCAATCAGCCATAAGGAGGTGTTCTGAGAAACCTGGAGAAAGTCAATAAACAACCAGAATTGAACCTGAGAGCTGAGGCAACAGATAGTTCAAGGTAGTGCTGCAACAATGGCATCTGAACATGGCAACCCAATTCGTCTTTTTAATAGATGTCCACAGGGGAAGTTAAATGAATGCAGAGCAAAGTACAAAAAGAGCAAAAAGTTCTCCAGAGACTTGGATGTCAAATGAATGTATAAGGGAGCATTTACAGTATATCTTGTTTAATTGGAATTAAACTTTGCTTTTAAACAATTCCCTAACTTGCATTGTGTTAAGAATGACCGATTATTTAGTGTCTTCATATATCTACCTAAGGTAGATAATTAATTGCAGAGGTATACTATAATTAGCTTTTAGTGAAAAGTACTTATAAAGAGAACTATTTGTATATTCATTGTATTGATTGGAAGTTTAAGAAAGAGAAAGGTTCAGGCCAACATCTGCAAGGCCGGTCAATGATTCTTTAATTATTATTTTAGAGGGAGCCACACCATTTAGTTTTAAAAAGTGAGCTGATATGCTCTGTTTGTGAATCTAGTCACATAGATTCGCTCTTTGTTCATCTCTGTAAGCATCTCCAAAGTTAGGTTTACCTGAACTGATTTTTCTTTGCAGTTTTCTTCTAGACATTAAAGTGCCCTGCAGAGTGATAATAAACATATAAGATATCTTTCCTGGGAACTGCACTTACTAGAACATTTACTAGAAATCAGTGTCTGGGCTTGTACAAATCTGTCCTTCATTGCTGAAGTTGAGGAAAGGACTGTGTGAATAGATTGCAAATGCTTTAGGAATCATGCTGATGAAGCAGTTCCCCATGAGCAACCTGCCTAAAGCCATGGCAAAAGCTTAGTGTCCTTCAATGGGCAAAAAAGGAACAGAGATCAAGAACTGGAAAGTGGTTTTGGCACCTCACCTGGTAGTAATTGTGACAAATCAAGCTGATGATTTTGATTTTGGAACTCATGTTTTTTGGAAAAGACATAAGAAATTTGATACATCTCACCTGTGGTCTTAAAGTTCTCTTGCAAAGGAAAACAGAAATTTAAATCTAATTAATTTATTCAGAGGAGACCACTATAAGCTTTAATTTGATGGTTTGCATGCAATTCTGAAGAGAAAATACTTACTGCTAAAGAGCTTTCTATTCTACTGGAGAAAGGCACTTTAAGGACTAGCAGCTAGAAGGTAAATCTGCAGAGCCTCAATCAGAAGGAAGGCCCACAGGTGCTCAGAATGCTTTGGAAGAAACTGCTGAAGAACATGCTGAATTTTTCATTTCCTGAAGCTTTCATATCAAAACTGACTGCCTGTCTGGAATTGCCTCAGTTGAAATCACATCCTTGTGCTCAGTACAGGTGTGCCTAGATGTAATGCTTGATCAAGGTTCTCATACTAAATAACCTGGTGCTCCTTGTTGACTTTAAAATATAGCAATCTATTTCTTCTACAGGCTGAGGGGAGAAGAAAGAGATAAAGATTATTTCCATATTTTCGTTTTTGGAGGGAGCTCAGAGAAGTATGATACTGAGGTACAGGTATAGATGGATGGATATATGAGGATTGATGAATTCTTACCTGGAAAAGAAAATTCTCATACTTGCAATATAATAAAAGAAACATCAAAATAAAACCAATTAATTTTCTTTTAATTATCACAGTTTCTACAGCTGTTGAGCAAATTATAGCTTCTTTAATATGCCAATTTTGAAAGTACTTCACATTATAACCAGCAGATAACAAGGGAATAAGAGTAATTGGAATTAAATTTATACAGTGGAGAATTCTCAGTTTTAATGTTGTCTAAATGGGTTTTAACATATTGAAACTGCCAGAAACTCACATGTGAATAGAAGCTGTTAAAGGAAAAGAAGATGAAAGAAAAGTAGGATATAAAGTAAATACAGGTCCAGAAAACTTTTGGAGTAAAACAATGCTATGCTTCCATGCTCATAGCTATGCTCACACCTTCCATGGAGTTCCACTAATATCAATCAGCATTTGGTTAACATTAAGTGACAACACTGATAAGGAATAGATAAGTCCCACAAAACATGATTCTCCTGGATGACAGCTTATATATTCCTTCATGACATCTATCCTTTATTTCTCATGAAATAAGAAACTTCAGATGAAGCTCAGAGGAGAGGGAGGGACACCAGTTGTCTCGGAGAACAATATTGCATTTTGATGCTGGTACTTGTTCTGGGCCAACACCAATCATACTCAGAGCTCCCTGATGTGCAAAGCTCTTGCACGTAAGCATGGAAAGTGACCTTTCACAGCTGATCTTATAGCTAAAATAACCTAGATAGGAGGCAGGCAGTGACTGAAGCAGAGGCTGAGGTGACTTGCTTGAATACCCACCAAAAGTAGGATTGAATTCAGGTTCTGGGACTCTTGAGCACAGTGCTATTTGCTGTCCCCAGCCATGAGACCTGGGATGTGAATTACCACTGAAGCCTAAAGCAAATGCCAAGAGCACAGCCTCTGATAGACAAATGGCATATTTGTGCTGAGTCATCTGGGGTATCCTGAGCCAGTCGGCTGTTCATCACATAGGATAAGCATATTTTCATGTTCTTGTCCTCTCTAGGTCTTCATATACCAAAGGAGACTTTATCTTGGGTGCACACAGATCTTGGGCAAAATCCTAGCTGCATGAATTTCAGTGGAAACCTTTCGATTGGCTTTGGCGGGAACAGCAATTTGCCTCTCAAGTTGATGGACAAGAAACACACAAAGATGGCTTTGAACATCTTTCTTTCAAATGGCAACAATAGGAAAAGAGTGTTTGCGTAGAATCACATAGAATGGTTTGAGTTGGAAGGAAAATTTAAGGTCATGTAGTCCAATCCCGTTTTGCTGGGCCATCAAAGATACTAATTGGACAAAAATTATGAAGAGCAAGTCTTCCTCTGCATAGACATCAGTGGTGGGTGCCTCTCATTTCCTACACCTGTAATCACATTGTAGAGTTGTTTTGGAGCACGTGAACTGGATACTTTATGGATTAAATGGAACAAAAAGATGGGCTTGGGAGGGCACTGCATGTGCTTTAAGTACTAATAGATGCTCAGTGCACAGGGATAGAGTAGAACTAGTCCAAAATAAACCATGTTTAAAGTGTTTGTTTGTGTTGCTCTGCAGCATCAAAGATTTTTCTCTGCAGATTTGGTCCATCTTTACCACATTCATTCTAATATAGGCACAGCTATATTTTTAGTAATTATATGTCCAGGTTAGCATTATATTTATACTGGTCTTTATACACCCTCTGTTTGGATGTGATCTAAAACAATTAAATCAGTGCCCACCATTATAAGTCTTGTACTTGAGCTGGTGGCTGATCTGTATCTGCATGAGTGTAAGAGGAGCTTTAATTCATACTGCAACCCACATTGATTCCCTAGATCTTCTGGATATCCTGGAGGTCAGATCCTCTCTAAGCTTAAGGCTCCCATAGTCCTTCAAAGCACATTATCCCCAAATCATCAAAATAATTGAACTAGCCAGAATAGAAAGATTGTGAAGTCTTGCATTTTGTTCTGGGCCGAGATGAAAAAATGAAAGCAATGCCTTTAGTCCATGGTAGGTATTAGCTACCTGGGGAACTGCTAATACCTGGTTATACCCATACTGTGCAGAACACATGAGATTCATCATGTCTATAGGCTGGTCCAAGGCAAAATTGTCATGGATTACCAGAAAAAAAATTCATCTCATAGTAAATCTTGGTATTACCTGAAGCAGCAATAAAATAAACTTTCCTTTCATGTGCTTTTGTTTGAATCTTGGGTCCTGTAAGAATGCACTGAAATTAGATGTTACCTTGTCACCAGGTCAAGGCCATGATTTTCATGACCCAAAAGCCTTCTTACCTTGCTCCTTACATAGGCAGGTAAATAGAGCTCTGCTGCTTCACTATTTCAAAGCCTGCTACAAGCACAGTTACCTAAGAAGGAACCAAGTTCCTTATATAGATAGCAATTCATATGTGGGAATAATATAGATGATTAATACTTGGCTGAAGTATTAATAAGAATCTAATAATGGGTCTCTCAGTCTGGATCACTAATTTCTATGTCCATTTCATCTCTAATTTACAGCCAATAAGATTTCTGAATGGCATAAAATTGCTCCACTTAAGTGACATGATTTCTAGGTAGCTGTCGGATATCAAGGTAAAGATGACAATGCTGCCTGGAAGGCCCAGAACACAACATTCTCTAGAGAGCAGTGAAAAGATGAATTTATGACATTATATTCTGACATTGTGTAAATCAATTTTAATGAAAGATATACTTGCTTTCTTTTGCTATGATGAATCTAGAAATATTTAACCCCCACAGGCTTAAAGAAAAAAAAGAAAAGCTGCCATTTTAATGGATTAAAAATGTGCTACATCTTTATATTGAACATGAATTTGAGAACTAAAAGCAGGTAAAAATAATTTTGTTCCCATATTTTTTTTCACAGCAATAGAATAAAAGCAAGAGTGTGTACTACATCTTTCTATTAGTAGACAGGATCTGTCTATAAATTCCTATTGCATATGGTACTTTAATCAGATTTTTAAAGAAGGAAAAGATTCCACTTCCTAAAACTTCCCAGCTTCCAAAGGGCCAGATAAATATTTGTTAGAATTATGGGTTAATTAAAATCATCTTACAGTCATATAGTTTAAAGGATCAAAGAAATTCTGTACATATATGCATAAAGAATGTCCAGGAGTCTTTTACATCCACTTGTGAAATACAGCTGTTTCTGGGGTAGTATGCAGCAAATAATTAACAGTAAAAGTACACAATAGCTTGAAATAGCAGGTGAATAAAACTTCTTCCTGTTATAGCTGTGACATAATAAAAGTATACAAAATGTAGCTAGCCAGTTGGAATTTGAGAGAGATATTTATTAACACAATTGCTTATTAACATTATTTTTTTCTTAAGAAAATGGTGGGATCTGCATGCTACAGAGGGAACTAGAAATATCTTAAAGAGACTTGCTACATCAAGGGTTTGATTCTATTTTTATAGAAATAAGACTTCTCTGTAACCTTTTCTCACTAGGAAGAAAGACTTTTTGATCAACAATTTGAATATTCATTTCTACCACCTTTATTTCTAAATTTGTCTTACTAACATCATCCTATGGGTTCTGTAATCATAATCTTACGTGTATTTATGCATTTCCCTTAAGCAAGAACCAGTCAGAATGACACCCTACCTATTCTTTCTAGTGGTCTGTTGCTTTTATTTTCCATCATGTGTGTTCTTGAAAGAAAATAGACTAAGCTGATTATGTCTACTCTTTTAATGTGGTTTGTGGTTTCTTTGGTGTTTGATTTTGCTTTTTTAATGTAATGATAACTGATAAGACACTCTCCATCCTTTAATTCTTTCCACACCTGTTTGAAGAGTTTTGCCTAACTTATGCAGCAAGAGGTTTGATTTTTTTCTTGGTTGAGCTGTTTTGTGCCCTGGTTTGGCATTCTGTTCAAATGATGATAAGTCCAATTCATATTACAATCACCATCATTATTGTGATTATTTGTTGAAACAAAGGACAACCAACTTGTCCCAGAAATTTATACATCATATTAGCCTAAAGAAAAACCCCAATGGTGTAACACTGCAGACAGGAACAGATGGAAAGATAAATTCTGCCACATTACCAGTATGATAGGAAGACTTCTTAGTTTCAGAATTATGATTTTTCTTTTTGCAAATATTAAAGGATAATCTGTGATTTTTGTATGCTATTTGAAAGCTGCTGTTGTTTCAAATGCTCTCCACAGTCATGGCTCTGTAAGTACCTGACTTCACTATAAGCATCATATGTACTAATGGAAAAGCCATTTATTAAGCTTTTGCAGACCTTAATGTTAATTATTGCAATTAATGAATGGAACTGCAAGTAGAGTTCAACTAAGGGTTTTCAAAACTATTAATGGTGCCTCATTAATAATGTTCATGACTGTCTACTGAGAATTATTTAACATCCACAAGACTTATTATGTATAGGACCTCAGTTTGAACTTTTATGATTCCTCTTCAGATAAATTAATGATGTCCCACAAAGTCTTAGGATCACATTTTCTATTGGTCTTTTTTGGAAGAAAGACAATTTTTAAGCCACTTTTGTACTCAACAAAATCAAAATGGTGTTTTATAACTCTAAATACATCATGTGAATATCTTCTAGGTGAGAAAATACACTTTCATTCTGTAATGCAGAATCCGTCTTGGAAAGCAAAGACTGAATTATCACTAGATTGAAGCTTCAAGAGCAAAGCTGCTAAATGCTTTTAGGTCACTACAGCCTTAGAGATGTTTCACAGCAAGATGGCAAATTATAACTTATTCTTTCAGTTAATAATGTTCCTATAACTGTGACTTCTTTAAGAGCTATCCCAACATAAAACTCTATCTGTTTTAAAAGATCTGTGTCTTGTCCAGAAGACAGTAATATAGTCATTTGAACGCACATCTGCAAAACCCTGCATACATACTTGCCTTGAGGCTTGTCAGTGGATCTTTGCTTTTGAATTACATGTTCTATTAAAGCTAAGCCTGTGCTTAGCTGTCTGCAGTCTTGGGTCTCTAACCAAACAAGTAGTGTTGCCAACAGCACTTTGGCTGTTTCTGACTTCTCTTTGAAAACAGGATCTAAGTCGATTTGATGAACTCCCCGCTCACAGCTCCCCATGGAAGTGGCTCAAGCTACTACTTAGCTTGTGTGTTTCCTCAGGAGACTCTTCTATTGTATACATGGAAATACCAACCTTAGGAGCACAACCAGCTGTGTTGGGCACATAGGTTTTATAGCAGCATTCTGGCCAGATCACAAGGACCATGACCATGAGCTTCCTTAAAACACCCATACTGCTCATAGATGCCTTATCAATGTGTAACAGAAATAATTTATTCAGAGTAAGTCCTTGCTGTGTGAAATGTTGACACTGAGTTGATGTGACAAACCAAGAACCTCTCTCCCATTTCTATGTGTTTATCTGCAGAGCTATGCCATGCAGTAAGTCATGCCAAGTGAAGAATGCAGAGATTTCCCAGATGTGGTGAGAAGGAAATAGAACAGATGTTGTGCCTTTGTTGTCTACACTAACAACCTGCTAGCAAATCTTACCAGAATTAAACACAAAAATAAACTACATCATAATAAAGCAGGCAGAAAAAAGGTAATATAGTCTAAGAACAAGTAGATGAACAGAACCCAGGGTTAAATGAGGTAAGTTGCTTGAGTTAGTACACCATAATTTCAATGAATTTACGATACGCTGAGAATTCGCTCAAGGACATCCTTCTGCCTGTTCTTTTATTTAGTTAGTAAGTTAGTTTTAATAGGAGTGGTGGGTTAATGGGCTGAAATAAGGATCAGCAGATCCTTAAGCTCTTGTTCAGTCCTTAAGCTCTTGTTCTGCCATGGACTTCCTCCACGACTTCAGAACATCTTTTCATGTTTTGGATATCCCTACATTGAGAGCCATAGTTTGGAAATGCCAGTGAGTTTGATGACTGGAAACAGTCTAGCTAGGACAGCACCTGCAGAAGTACTTGTTTAGAACATGTATCTTTAGTATCTTTGCAATGAATGGTTATCTGCAGGAGCTCCTTTCAGCAGCATTCATCAGTATTTTTGTATTGCTGAGCCAGGAAGCTTCTGGTGTTTGTGGGTATACTAGGATTCACAAAAAATGTATTGTTTGCTGGAGGAGGGTAAGAAAAGAAGGGTCTGTTTATTACAGCAGGGAGTGACCCTAGGACAAACAACTGATTTTATTGCAAGCACTATGAAAGAAAGTATGGGTGTCTGAGAGCATGGAGAGATCAGCATTTGCAACATCAAGACGAGACCTACAAATTCTCTACTGCTCAAAGAGAGCAAAGGACAGTGAATTTCTTTGAAGTCAGTAATTACTATTTTTTTTATTTATTTATCTGGGCTAATTTTTTACTTTCAGAGTACTTATAAATATGGAAATTTACGTATCTGATTTTAGAATTTTATATGCTTCTTTAAGTGGGTGAGATAAGGTTATAGATAGTGCTCCCATACTGAAATAGCCCTCTGACTGTACCTAGTCTAGTAATATGAATGAAATGTTTGACTAAATGTTCAGAAAAAGTGTAAGGTGAGCTGGGAGCACATAAGAATAGGATCTTTTTAGTGACATTAATTCCAATGCAACAGCTGAAGTTTATATGTGGATGAAGTTCCTGTGGATTAGGCATGCTGACTATATTTTAACACCAGAGCCAGGTACACTGTAGTGTTATAAACAGGTAAAACTGGTATGAAAAGCAGGTACAGAGTACAGTCTGTCATGTAATGCCCAGCTGGCACTAAGTACTCAAGGGGAAAAGATGAAAATCAATTATCTTCAAATAGCATAGCAAAAACCTCCTCTACTCTCACTTACCAGCATCAAGTCCATTTAAATAACAACATCTCAAAGCACAAAAGCAAAGTAAAGCCTCATGAAAGTCTGTTTCAGTGAGAACTGCATCACCCCAATCTTTTTACTTTGCCTCTTCAAGGAACTCTTTCTCCCTGATGTGGAGATGAAGAATTAATCATCCTGTTATATAAAATGCATACTCCTTGGGGAAGATGCATAAAGCATGCAAGAGACGGATGGATTTTTTTGTAGAGTAAGGTCACCCTCAGGGGGTGAGAGTATAGGGAAAAGTGCTCACTAAGTAATTACCATTTCTGGATCCTCTGGGGAGTTGCAGGCTTGATACAATCTGAAAAAGCCTATGATTTTCAATTAACTCTTTGCTCCTGTAGATTGGTAATTACCTCAGTATATGTTGGGGTGCTGGTCTGCAGTAACCTCAGCAGGGAACTGAAGAGTTGGAAATGGTCTCATTTGCCTGGTGATCAATGTTTGCCACAGGTGTGAAGCCTGAGCAGGTCTCTCCTGAATTGCTGGTCAAGAGCAGAGGCATTCTCAAATTGTAAGACCTCTACTGTAATGCTGGGAAGGGAAATGAGTAGAGAGTGAGCCCCTTGTTCATAGTCTTCTTATGTGATTCTAGTTATGTATGAAAATGCCAGGAAGTGTCCTGCTTGACCAGGTGATGCTGGCAGCCTGAAACCAGCTCAGGATAGCACTGTGAACTGGAATTTAGGAGACAGAAGCAAGAACTAAGTAAATTTGGTATCTACCAAGGCAGTAGGTACCATCAAGGAAACAGATATTTAGAGGAAGCAAAATGGAAGACGAGAAGAGTTATTAAATAAGAAAGGAGATGGAAAAGAGGGGGTTTTAAGGTGTGTGATGTTGTAAAGACTTCACTGTTTTCATTACTGCAAGTTAAATTTCTGAGAGCCTCTAGTTAGACACATACTGTAGTTGTAATTAAGTAATTAGGGAATTTGAAGAGGAAGGCAAGGATTTGAGAATGTAAGGTATTCTGGAATATGTATAGGCAGGGGAGTCTTTTTCTCAGATGTTTCTGTATTATATAATGATTAACCTTGAGAGAAATGCTACAGAAAGGACTGAGAGCTTTTATTCACAAACAACAAGCATAAAACTTGACCCTAAAGCTCTTTGAAAAAACTCTCTGAGAAAACAATTTTGTCAGTGTGAAGCCTGAATGACTTAGGTCAAAATGTGCATTCAAGAATTAGGTAATGTTTAGCAGAACAACATTTATCTCTTGAAAGGATAGCTTTAATGAGAAATATCTATAGAAATAGGTAGAAGTTCCATTTTACCATGTGTTTAAGAGAGAATGTAGTTGTTGTCAGGTTTTATGTGATGTTTCAGACTGTTCCTGGAAAAGTCTTGAAAGAAATGGAAAAACAGTATGAGAAAATTAAGACTACAACTTTCCTAATAGTTGTTACTTCTCCCATCATTTAGTGTGTAAACTTATGGCCTTCTGAGTGTGAAGTCACTTGGATTGTCATATGAGGGAAAAATACAGCCCTATGGGAAAAGATATACCACACTTTCTCTCTTGAGACAGCTGTTGGATCTGGTTATAGAAACAGGAATCCCAGGATTTCCAGATTAGCACCAATGCAGAATATGCCTGTAGAAGTCATAAGGTCATGTTCACATAATTAAGAAGTACATTTTTAAAAAATCTGTGCAGGTATGTTCCTGCCACATTGAATCTCAGTTGATCTTTCTTGGAAAGGAACTTTTCTAGCCAGCTAGCAAGTTGGGGTTTTGGATGAATATTTCTGTAACCTTCACCTTGAGCAGAAATGTGGTTTTAATGATATATATATTCATTGAGGTAATTTTTTTCTTTATTATTTACCATCATGAACCCCTATACCAACAGCTTATTTATTGCTACAGCACTTAGCATTTTCTGCCTGGGATATCAAAAAAAGCCTTAACAAGCACTTGCAGAATACGTCCATCTCTCCTAATCAGAGTTCCTAACTGCTGTGATTCAATTTCTTGGTGAAAAGCATGTCAGGTGAACCTTGTTTCTAACCCCTCTCCCTTGAGGTGTCTATGAAGACAAAAGTGTCTGCTGATCTATTTTACATAAATGTTAGGTTGCTCTGGGCTTGTTTTTTGGAGTCAACTGCTCTGAAAAAAATCAAATTATAATTTTGAGGATAGCTCACTCCAAGAGCCACTCATGAAGGCAGCATGTATGAGACTACACCTGAATTGGTTTTGTGTGACCTATACATTCCCTCATGCTGTGATTCCCACCCACACCAGCTCTCCATCACCTCCCCAGAGGGCTGTAAACCCTTTCAGCTGTAGCTGAAACCTGTCCACAGGAGAACTGCTGCAAGTACTACATGACAGGAACACAGCAAGTCTGCTCTAGAGGTATGTAGCTTCCAAGAAGTGTGGTTCCAACCCTCTGCTTGGTCATCAGGGCTACACCACACAAGCTGTAGATGTAGCTTGTGAGTATGTATATGTATATGTATGTATGTATGGCTAGGCATTGCAAACGAAGATCCAGGGAGGGCTCCATCCACGCTCCTCATCAGCACCTTTTCCAAGCGTGCTGATAAAGAGAGGAGAGCGGATAGCACCCTCGAGCCTGCGCTATGGATTTTTTTTTTTAGGTGAGATACAGCATGCGCAGAGCTGGACCCACCCTTTAGTCCTAAGGTTCATCTGCCAGGGCCTAGCAAGCTTGGACACTGGCAGTGAAGTCCTTAGGATGGAGGTTTTATTAGAGTGTCCTTCTCTTAGATGGAAGGCCTTACAGGGCTAAACAAGCTCCATCTGCCTGGGTTTGGAATCAGAGTTGTCCCTCTCCTAGGATGACTGCCAGAAGGCTAATGAGCTCATCCTACCCATACAAGGATTATAGGAACATGGGTTTCACTCCCCACACTTTGCCGTGGGCAATGAGTTTAATGCTCCCTCTGCTGTGGGCACAGTTATCGCTCCAGGAGCCACAGGAGACCCCAAGTGATTTTCAGACTGTGCCTGGATGCTTCTTGTTGAAGCCCCAAAGTGAGCACCCCACCCCAGACTGGGATGCTGCTTTACGAACTTACAAGGTGTTCTGGGAGCCATGGAAACAGCATGGAAGGTGTCAACTCTAGTCAGCCAGGAGAGTATTTCAGCTTTCTGAGGTGCAAATAGAAATTCCATGATGAATGATAAAATCTACCTAAAATCTCTTCAAAAGCATATCTAATTAAACATATGAATACTCTATAAACAATATAATCTCTGTGCTGATAGTATGGATTTGGTAGCAATCTGGTTTATTACTAATAAATCAGTATATTTTGCTCAGTGGGGCACAAATACATTTAATCTTGAAATATCATCTGCATTGTGTTATTTTGAGGCACTTTTCACCTCAAATGTTACTGTGTTTGCTTTATCTTGAGTAGAAGGTCTAACCTATTACTTAGTGCCATCTCATTATAGCTCCATTAGGGGCACCTAATGACTATGGATACCTAATACAAGTTTGTAGGTAATTTCAATGCACTTGAGAGGAATGAAAAACTCTCATATCTGAGAATACTAAGAAGAAAGGAAGAAGGAAACAGAAGCTAAAAAAAAAAAGTTAATCATTAGAATAGCCCTGTGGCTGCTGGAAGTGAGTATTTTAAACTACAATTTAAGTAAATTCTTCAGTAATTAAATATTTAGAAATTCTTTATGGATGCATGCATATTTTCTGTTACAAATATGAAATTACATGATAATAATTATATTGATTTGTATCTACCTATATATTACCAATTTTATCTACCGATCTGTGTTTATCTATACTATATGCCCAAACACACATGTGGATATAAATGTGTGCATTCTTAAAAATGTGTAAATCCCTGTGAATTGCCTTTTTTCACCACAAAATACAGCTGGTTCTGTGCTGGAATTAATTTCCTATTATAGCTGCACAGAAGGAATTCACTGTCAAGTCAAGGAAAAGGCAGGATGTTATAATGAAATAAGATAGACTACTATGGTCAAAGTACTGCAGAAATGTCAGTGTAGTCACAAATAGCCTGGCACAGTCCTTGTTTCCCACTTTCATTAGAGATTACAGTTCTGCAGGAGTAAAATTTATCTCTGTATTGCAGATTTTGGTGGCTGGTCTAGGCTGAATGTTAAATCAAGCTCAAACAAGCAGAACTTGATCACCTTTTTTTTTTTCTTTTTTTTTTCTTTTGCACTTGAATGT
>VWZO01001380.1:637587-669656 GCA_013396975.1 Bucco capensis
TTTAATGTGCCCCCCCCCCCCCCACTGTCCAGCTGGTTGAGTTTTATTGCTTGGTTGGGTTTTTTTCTTTTTTGGTTACAGTCTTGTGAAGACACGAAATGTCTTCATCTAAGTTTGGGAAATGATTAGCATTTCTGTATCATAGCATGAATATATATGTCTGACTTCTGCTACAAACTCTAGTTTGAGACCAGAACAGGTTACCCAGAAAAGCTATGGATTCTCCATCTCTGGGGGTTTGCAAGGCTCAGCTAGGCAAGAGTACAGCCACCCTCCTCTTGCATCAGTGAGACACTTGCTCTGAGCAGAAACGTGGCCTCGAGACATCCAGTGAGATCCCTTCCATTCACAGTTTCTATGATTCTATAAATATGTCTAACTTGTGCTACAAAACAGTCCAAGTACTGAAAAAAAAAGCACTCAAAACTTGTTAAAACATTATAATTTAAATCAGAGATTTTTTTAATGCTTTCAATTTCTTGTTAATTTATTCCTGAGCTGTGAAGTGTTTGAAAACCCTAAAAATAAATGTCTGACTCACAGAAGACATTTGTTATGAAAAACTACCAAATTTACAAACCTTCTTTTAAAGCTAGGAATTTTAGATAACAATGAAAGTAAATGCTGTGATAATTCAGAATGAATGTCAGTATTATGCCAGATTGTAGCATAAAGTGAATAAACATGGGCTGATGGCAAGAGGACCACAGCATAATTAAATCAGTTTAGGATTTTTAGGGTTTTGCATCAGTAACTCTAGCAGGAGACAGACAGCTCTGCTTTATGGCCACCTCAACATGCAGCTGGCACTGAAGAGATCAGTAATAACCAGTCAGCTGTACCAAAGAGTCTTCCCATGCACACATCTGTTAATCTGAAGCAGGAGGTATTTGGCTCCACACCTATGGAGTTTGGGAATGACCACCCTTCTCATCTCCTTTGTTCTCTAGCATAAACCTGTAGCAATTGTTTAGAAAATGGATTTGAATATCTTAGTATTTGGAAGAGCTAACAGAACATTGATCTAAAGCTTTATTTCAAGCTTTGCATATGCAATTCTTCTTCTTGGGAAGAATGTCCTGAAAACAGAGCTCAGAAAATTTCCAAAGATTGTTTTTATCTGAGAAAAAAAACACTGCATTGTAACAAACTCTCACCCATGCCCTAGAGCAATGACATTAATGTTTGATTTTTTTCTTTAACAAAGAAATTTATTCTAAAAATGGTGGGAAAATATATTTGTAAGGGGGACATCTTACTGTATACTGCTTCTAATCTTTCATCCTATCCTTCTTACAATCTTTGCTGTTTGAGAAATGTGTAAAAAAATAGCCTATTGAGGCCAATGGGATGTTTTCCTGGGTAGAAATTCAGAATATGTTTGATGTAGGACACTAGAGAAAACTTTTATCTCTAAAAAGTATTGGTGTTACTGAGAATAATTACGATTGGCTTTCAGATGCCTTTACTGAGAAGATGTGTGGTAACACTCGTGCTGTACCACAAGAAATTCAGCATTGTAACTATGACTAATCAGAGTAAGAAAGAATCTTCATGTAAAAGTAGAATAAGGTGGTTTATTTTCATGAATTCAGAGTAACTACAGAACTAACTCAGCTTGCTGAAGCCTCTGTAGTCTAATAGGTTCATAATGCACTGGACCACAGCAAATTAGCTTATAATTCACTCAAATCTCAGCTCAGGACTATTTGACTGACCAAACTCCATTTGATGCAAAATCCTTCTATTTGTTTTGGTTTTGTTTTGTTTTTGTTTTTGTTTTTTTAAGAAATGACATTTTAAATGGTGGTTTGTTGGCAGATTTGTCTCCCACTGCCATGACTTGTATGGATGTAAGTGAGGGTAGAGCTTGGCTCTAAATGATTAAAATACTATGCTCCCTTGGCTGTGAGATGCTGAGGGAGTGCATAAAAATAACACAGAGTGTAAAAGTTTCAAATGTACCATAAAAAGGGGGCTGAGCCAACCCAGCATGCCTCCTGCTTCCCAGGGGGCCTGCAGAGTAATTTTTGTGCCTTCAGCTGATCTTGCTTAGCAGGACCTACACCGACTGACTCAGAGGTATGAGCATAAGGCTGTGGAGATGCCACACTCAGAAACTAAAAGCAGTTCCCTCACTGATTAAACAGACTATGCTGACACTGTGGATGGTGAGGGGTGGCATGGGCCATAAGTGTGGGTGCAGGACTGCTAGTATGATGGTCCCAGCTTATTGCTAGCCACTTTTCCAAAGGTAGCACTTGGGTTACGTCTATGAGCACTGCAGGCTTCCTGCAGCATGGCAAGAAGATCTTCTGCACTTTGCATGAGTTAGAGCCTCTATAGCTTACTGTCACAGCAGTGATGAGATGCTCTCCCTGAACAGGCCAGTGTCTGTACAACTATATACATGGCTTCATAGCTCTGTTTTCATTCATAATATCCCCTGAATTTTTCAGAACATGTGATTTTTAGGTAAACTGAAAATGGAAGAGAAATGTGTTGGGTTCAATATCAAAGAGAAGCAGTTTAATGAGAGAGAAAAGCTAACACTGCAGTTTTTAAAGCACAGGGGAAATTTAAGCATGGAGTCCTAGAAATGGGATTGCAGCATTTGTTCCTAATACATGTTGCATCTAACAATTCCATTTGTTCCGCTGTTCTTCAGTGCCAGGGCTAAGCAAATAGTTTGCAATAAATAATTTATCCTTTGAATTTAACCTTCGTTCCTGCTCATGGAGTCCCATGTGCTGATTGCAGTGGTTTCAAACTTATTTTGCAATTCAAGATTATAAAACTTTTAGGGGTGAAGGGAAGGAGGACATATTTATTATTGTGATATGCCAGTGTGATATGACACTCTCAACTGATCGCAAGGTATTGCTTGTCCTCTCTGATCTGATGGTTGCAGTGGGACAGTGAGGAGGCAAAGTGAAAGCTGTCATTTTGAGATGAAACATGATTTTCTCCTTTTGAAAAGATTAACAGCTTGATATTTTTTTGTGTGAGAAGGTTAGTGTGGAGTCACTATTGAAACAGACAAGACTATTTCTGTCTGAATGATTAATTCTACACATTTAATCCAAGATTGCATCTAAAGGGGATATTTCTAGAGACAGGGCACTCTCAGACCTCTTCCAAAATGAATTGCACCTTTTGCATTGCATCGTGAAAAAGTCATTTATGTCTATGAGGAAAAGAAAGGATTTCCTAATACCTCCACTATGAAATGGAGGACAAAACCAGGTCACTTTGCATTGTGTTTTTATCAGTCTTTTGTTCCTTGCTGTGGTAAAATGTGTGACTATGATCTCACTCTAAGAGATTGTTACTTTGCTTCAGACAGGGCAAATTTTTGTCAGTATGAGTTACAAAAATTCAGCTAAGAAAATGTTCCAAAAGAGTTTTTCATACTGCAGCTGAAAGCACACAAGAGTAAGCTGAGAGGATTACTGCTGAGCTGCTTTTCCACCAAGAAGAGAGAGCGAACTGCAAGTTGTACATGCTTGACATCATAAAATACTACTATGGCAACAACTCGCTGTTTATCTGCTTAAGCATCAGTTTGTAAGGGAAAAAATGGTACAAATATAAGAAACTGAATTCTCTTATATCTTAGCTGCTCTTCCTTTGATGGGCAGTTTCTGTATCAAACAAATCTCTAAGTTTTAAGAATTAAAAAAGGAAGGTTTGGAACTGCCAAATTATGGAATCAATCTTTCTCTGGGTGATTACTTAAGATAAGTCAACTTGTTGGAAGATTACAAAGTTTTGAAAGATCAGAATGGTGCACAGAAACCTGATACATCTTTCTCATAGCTTGGAGATGGGAATCAATAATATTTAGGATGGATTTGGCACTGTTCTTCAGAAAAAAAAGGAGAGGAATAAAAAGATATTTTAAAGTCTGCACGCAAATAGAGAACAGCACTAGAGTAAAACAGTAATAAAAAGTTATCAATCCAAAAACCAATGAGAGGGATAACAAAGCATTTAACTGATCTCTCAGTTTGTAAAAAAAAACATGTAAGTTTTTTAATCAGTAAGTATTAAGTGCTTAAGGACTCAAGTAGACACACTATTTCTTTCAGGCATCCAGAAGCAATTTCCCTTTAGCCTTGGTGACAGATAGGTATCACATTCTTCTGGACAGTGAGGATTGAAAACACAGAAATAAGGGTGTTGATAGTATGTTATTTTTAGAAATCTGAACTCAGCTGCCAAAAGGTGTCAAAAAATCTATTGTTTTTTCTTAAAAGAAAATACTTAGGGCCCTAATGAAAGACTGAATCCTTTTTTTAGATGTATGGCTTAGCCACTTAAACTACATAACTCTTTATTTTTGTATCTCTATTTCCTTTACTGTTTTCCTTTTAAAAAGAGGTGATCTCCTTTATTGTTTTCTCTCTATTTATTTCCATGCTTGAGAAGAACATACAATTAATTTTCTGGGAAAATTGAGCAATAGAAAAAGGAAAATGAAAAACAATCTCACATTTTAATGCAGAGATACTGGCATATGTAAAAGGAAATGTCAAGTGCTATGTGCAGTTTGAGGATAATCCTTTTGTGTACTACATGAACTTGTGAAATCGTTAGCCCAACAATTAACCAGCATGATTAATGAGGCAGGGGGAAAAAAGAGTAGTTGCTGCTATTCTGTTGGTGCTGAATATAAATGTCCCCTGACTTCATCTATTTTACTTTACATCTTGCTTGAGTGTCTTCAATCTTTCAGAAAGAGAGGCTGCCATGATTCTTGGCCCAGATAGTTTAGTGTGTAGTAAATGTTAGATTGATATTGTCATGCTGTCCCAGCTACCATTCTCTTTTTCTTTCCAATGAATGCACCAGGGTCGTACTAAATAAATCAAATTTAAAAAAAAAAAAAAAAGACAGAGGGAGAGAGAGGGGTGCAAATCAAATGAAAGCTGAGTGGGCTCTGTTTGCAGGCTGTGGCCTTGCTCCCACTGGGCCCACGCAGCACGTGCCCTTTTATCTCAGTGCCTTTAAGCTATGGTGGTCTGTTCAGCCTTCTGGGGCTACATATGTCTCTGGGCCAGGATAATTGTTCTCAGCAGCATGAGCTTAACTTTATCATCCCTCCTGCCTCTTGACTTACTGTAAATTAAACACTAGGTCTATGAAAAAAAAAAAAAAAAAGAAAGAAAAAATGAAGCTGGGAAGTTTCAGCAGCTTTTTAAGACTG
Organism: Bucco capensis; assembly: GCA_013396975.1. Taxonomy (NCBI): domain Eukaryota; kingdom Metazoa; phylum Chordata; class Aves; order Piciformes; family Bucconidae; genus Bucco; species Bucco capensis. The sequence continues at coordinate 642,797 of VWZO01001380.1, forward strand.
TTTTTTGAGAAGAGAACTTGTTGTTTTATGGGTAGTGTGGAACATTTATCTAGTTACTGTGTGATGAGACGGAACTAATTTTTTTTTTTAACTCTGGGGCAAAGAACAATCAGAAAGAAATTAGATTAATGAGGAAAGAAGGCTAGACAGGGACATGGAATATATGCATGGAAAACATGCAGGAAGCCAAATTCCCATTCACAGTTTGCCAAATTACCCATGACTTCTCTTTCAAAGCCCTTCTAATAACTCTCCATTGTATGCAAAGCCCATAAGAATAGAGTTAATAACAACGTATGGATATCAATTATACATTACAGATGTAAATCTTACAAGCCCCCTCTACTCTGTAGGAAAGTGACTGCCTTTGTGTCATGCACAGTTGAAAATGCCCTGCCAGCACTGAGAAAAAAAACCAAAAACAAAGACTAGTAACAGGCAGGAAGCCTCCTCATTTCATTGAGTCACATTTTAACTATTTGGAATAAAACTTAAGCAATGCAAAATTTTCACACATGATGTCATCCTGATCTCTACTACCAATGTTCTTTAACTCCCTCAAATTTCTTGTTCTTCAGATGTGCATCATCTTTATAATTTCATCTATAAAGAAAAGTCATCAGAAAATCTGAAACTTCCTCTGCCTTAATCCTAATGCCCTTCCCAGCTCTCATTTCAGTTTAAATGAACTTTTTTTAATATGGATTTATGTTTAATGATATGACATTTTACCAGCAACTTTTATGACAACATCCATATTCTTCTGTCTCAACTGAAAATATCTGCCTTGAATTATAGATTTTACCTTTTTGTAAACACCAGAATTAATTTTTTTTGGAAGAACATAAAGAATGGAAGCCATTGAGCCAAAACTTTTATGTTCTTTCCTGGAAACTACCCTAACTGGGATTTAAGTCAAACCAACTAACATTATATGAGGTTTTAACTCTGTCAACTAGGTAATTGTAATTTTCATTGTATGCAGTAGTGTTCTGCTGTTTCTGCTCAAGATTTCAGGTCTTCCTTGCAGAAGGACCATGATGTCTCATAAGTCTGTATTTCCTTTAATTCTGTTTGTTGTTTTCCTGATTATACAATAAAAAAACCCCACTTAGTCTGAAAAAAAGACAAGTGAACTTTTTTCTGAAGAAGACATATTGTAATGCCCATTTATACACACTGCAGCAAGGTTCTTTGCTCAACTACCTTTCTTTCTTGGTCATAACCTAGGTCCTGTGCTGGGCTGCAGAGGCCCTATGTGAAATTCAGAGAAATGTTTAAATTGTGTCTTTTTTATATTTCTTTAGCCTCAGGACTATCAGAGAGGTTGCGGAAGCCCCATCCCTGGAAGTTTTTAAGGCCAGGCTGGATGGGGCTCTGAGCAACCTGATCTAGTAGGAGGTGTCCCTGCCCATGGCAGGGGGGTTGGAACAAGCTGATCTTTAAGGTCCCTGACAACTCTATGGTTCTATGTCCTTTTCAGTCTTTTGCATCGGGCTGTTAAGCTTAAGCTCAGAAGGGAGCTTTACCAATGGAACTCAAAGGTTGTATGAGATTCTTGCTCAGGTTGCGAAGCTCTCAAGGCCAATTCACAATTTGATTGTTATTTTCCCCTTCAGGTCTTAGAAATGGTTGTGTTGGGCTAAGCATCTTCCTTACAGCCCTTAAATAGTATTGCATAAAACCTAAAATAGTTCCGCTCACAGAGTGAAAAGGTCTTCTGGAGATGGCAGCTTCTAATTTTAAGCAATGGCTACTGACTCCCTTCTCCTCTCTGTCAAGTTATAGTAAAGACTAGAAGTTCATTATCAACTTTTCAATAGCCTTGCTATCTGGTATCAGTAAAGACAATATATTTAATTTCTAGGTTTGTAGCAGAAGTAGCACAGCTCTAGTTCACTAATTCACAATTATCTTAATGATACTCACAGTAGGGATCTGCTGTAGATGTTTACTGAAACAGATATTTACTAGAAGTAAATAGTTATTACCTGAACTATGTGTATGACAGTAAGTTCACAGCTAGCGAAAAATAAAATCTAGTGGTATGATATCTTGGCAATATGTCCAAGTCTGCAATGACTGCTGCATCCTTACAAGCAGACAAAATTTGGGTCTCAAGACACTGATGATCCCAAATCTGTGTGGACCTTCCTTTACCAACACCTCAGCTTTTGTGTCACCCCATACCTGAGGGTAACATAGTGCAACACCACTGTAGGACCTGCTGGAGACCTTCGGAAGAGGGTGGCAGGACATGCTTCTAACTGATTTGAGGAGGAGCTGTGAAACCCTTAAAAAAACCCTGGAGAAGGTAATGACCTGCTCTTTTCAGCCTACAGCAGGGAGATAAAACCTGGACATAGCCTTCCCTGTTGTCACAGTTATAGTTCAATGCTTGTGCTGTTTGTGTGCCTGGACATGCAGTCTAAACTGACAGATTCTCCTTGCTCCTCTCCATCACACGATAAGGGAAAATGCAAGGCTAACAAGAAGGCACACAACCTTTCAGATGTTAGTTCAAAGACTAGTCTTTGGTCCCTGTCTTATCACTGTCTGATTCTTAATCAGTGTGGATGAGCTGAGAGATCTGTAATTAGATAGCTATAGGTTTCTTCTGCTCTGGTCAAACAAAATATTAATGCCTAGCTTGTAAAATAAATTGGCTTTAAGCTGAGTATTTTCTACAAAATGTCTGTGTTTTTTTCTGAAAATACATTTGGCCTCTTAACTTTGCACATTGCTCTGTGTATGGAATTTGGCTATGTCTCCTGTCCATAGCCTCCTTAGGTCCTCTCAGTTGGCTTCATTTAAGTATCCGATTCATCAAAAAACTCTGTACAATTTGGCCTGGTGCAAAGCCAGTTTAAGTTAACACTAAAACAAACCAGGCCTTCTTTTTCCCTTGTCTCAGTTCTTTAATCCTTCAGCCTTTTTGAGGTACAAAATTCCCCTAAAAGGATGTCCAGTTCTGTTCAGAGATTAGTTTTCAAGGACACCTTAATCTCTTATTTTTCTCAGATAGAGGCAGACAAAATGCTGCTGGTGGTGTGTCCAGAATATAAAATGCCTGGGATTGGATACAGAAATGACCACAGTAGCTTGGGAGCAACTGGAGGGAAAGCAAGCAACCCATGGCTTGACTTCTCTGTGATACAAGCAATCCCAGGAAGACTACAGAAAGCGGATCTAGTGGTTTCATAGAGAGGAGCCAGGGCTCCAGAAATCCATGTTATTCCCCACATACGGATGTGCTGGGAGGTCCTGGTTCAGTCGGAGAGCACTCCCTTGCAAGGGAGCCCAGAGCATTGCAAAGGCAATAGGAGGGCCTAAAGCAACAATTGTCTTCATGTGCTGTATAAAGACAGGTTTCTTCAACAATGCAAAACTGTCTGGGATGCTCTGCAGATGTACCAAATACCTTGAGGGACTTTTTTCTCTTTAAGTATTGCAATTAATATGAAATGATCAACAACAACAGAAGGGGGGGGGGGGGGGGGNAAAAGTCAGTTGTTCTAGAAAGCATAGTGTAGGAACCAGAAATTTCTAAGACTTGAAATGTCTGTTTCGTGTTTCACCACAGATATTTGGCTAAGTTTGGGTAAGTCACTCTGGTGTAGCTGAAGGGAGTTTAGGTGTTTACTCCTACAGACATGATTTGGTCACTGCCTTTGTCTTCAGAGGAAGTTTCCCTCCTCTGAATCAGTCTCTTTACAGGAGGCTTAGTAAGGATTTGTGCATGGTGTTTTAGGTTTTCACATTAAACAACTCTAGTCCAAATCCTTGTAAATATTAATAGTTGTTTTGAGTATAAATGAAGTTGTAAAACTTACATTTTAAAAGATACCTGGGACTTAGCCAAAATACTGAACAGGTAAGTAAAACTTACACATTTAACTGTTGACCATATTGAATTTACTGAGAGGCTAAAAATGAAGAAAAAAACATCCTCAGGAAACAAAGTCTATGCTAGGTCAGACAGAGAAAAAGAAGTTTCAAAGTTGCAATAGAGAGAAATGAAGTAGAGACTCAGCAGATAGTTAAAATGCTGCTGTAGTCTCTAGCAAAAAACCCAACTACACAGAGGTAAGAATGCTATTTTATTTCCAGAGTTTACTAAAGCTGTGATGAATGCATATCTGAAATATATTTATTCTTGTGTGAATGGACTACATATCACTATCATTAACAGTAACTGTTATCATTAACAGTAACTCAATATGTGCATTTCAAGGAGGTGGGAAAACACATAGGTTACTCTTCTAACTCAGCAATAAGTCATGAAACCATCAACATATTCATTGTTTTTAGTTTAAATTTCATATTACAGCAGCTTTTTTCTTCCTTAGAAATGGCTTATGCAAAACATACTAGAAATATATTTGAATGCCATGCCTGAGTCTTGGTAGCATCTCTGCATATCAGCTCAAAGCAAAGAGCATTTCTTCATGAATTTCTTCTGAATGCGTTGTGTTGACTGAATAATGTGTTAGTGCAGACAAGAATACAGTATTTGTCATCCCTGACACTTTGAGAAGATACTTGTTCAAATAGAATTCAGTCTAGTTCTGCGAAATATTTGTTTCTAGGCTCATATTCACCATTCACAGGTAAGGTTGGATGCCTCTGTTCTTTTAACATTTGTTGTCTCTGCCACACTGTTTAGGAACTTCACTGTTTTCAGCACTCAGATTTCATATCAGTAAGAAGTAATTACCTCCCTGAGAAAATCCCCTCTCCTTCTGATTGAGGCCATGTCACTGCAGCAGAAATGTTATTCAGCAGCCACTAGGCATCCTTGGTGGTGACATCTGTTTGGTTGTCTGGTGGAGGACTGAGGTATAATCACTCATATAGGTGTTGAATAGTATTGGCTTCCTGACAATCCTTCAGAACAACCATAGCAGCAGTTTAAAAATCATCATGTTTCTGCCACCCAGTAAAACACTGCTATGTTTAGGGATCAGTTTTACTTTCAGTGTTGTACAAAGTAGGACAAGAAATTACTTTTAAGCCAAAAAATATGCCAACAACAACAACAAAAAACCCCAAGAATGCTTTGTTTATAAGATATTTCTTTACTGATTTGTGAATCACCAGACAACTAAATCACCTATGGCATCATTAACAGAGTTAAATCTCCCATCTCCTCTAGAATTTTTAAACAGATTATATATCATTACTTAAGATTTAGATGAAGGTAAGGTAGAGCTTTCAGTTCCATTGTTATCAGTTAGTGAATAAAAGATGAAGATTAAGATGATTAAAGAGAAGTGAAACTGAGGTTCAGCAGTATTAACTCAAGGGAGTATTTCTTCTGGATGCTACTGGGACTGTTTCCATGACTAAGGACAGAAGACTTATGCTCTAAGGAAAGAAAAAAGCAGAGCCTGTCTAACCAGCCCCTCTGGGGAATGGGAATGATCACAGGGCATGCTGTTGCCTCTTATGGGCATAGGCAGCCACCCAGAAAACGTGTGAGGGAACCAATGCAAGTGGCATCAAATCTAATGTAAGTGAGTTCAGGCTAGCAGGTGAAGCATTTGCAGAGCTAAGAGTGGGAAAAGGATACAACCACTGTGGTTTTGTGTCTCCTGCAAGGCCCACAGGAAAAAAAAGAAGGTTTGGGACACTTCATTTTCACCCAGGGAAAAGAATATGGACAAAGTAAACTGAAGCAGGCATTTGCTGAGTATAGCCTTGGCAGGAAAGCAAGCGAAAGAACTATGGGGGATTTGTCTCACCTAGCTATAGTAGGCATTACACTGCAGATGACTATACCCAAGCAAGTCATCCAGACATCCTTTAAAGTCAGTAGAAATAGTTGCTTTCAGAGTGTGATTCCTCTCAACCTCAAGTAAATAACTAAAATGTGAGAAATTAGTTTTGCCCCAGAAGTGTCTGTTTCTCTGCTTTAATGACTTAGAGTTAGTCAGATGTGGCTGTGCAAACCATAGGTGGGGTTATGGATCATCCCATGAGGTTTCAGTGGGACCGCAGGAGCAAGAGACTGCTCTGCGCTGCACCCAAAAGTGCAGTGCTCTCCCCATTCAGCAACCTATAGGTTAATACGGAGGAAATCTGCAACTAAACCAGCACTTCTCCAGTAACTTTAATTTCATCTTTCTCACTACCTACTAGATATACAGAGAGGAAAACAAACAAAAGGAAAAAATGTCTTTCCTTGTTGATTATTAGATTATAAAAAAACCCTTGAAAATATAACAGCTTCTAAGTATAACGGCATTTCAGTACAAATTTTCCTAAATTAATGCAATTTATTTACATATAAATCTGTTTCAGCAACAGCCTTCACTTCTACAGAAGAGGCTTTGAGACAACTACAGCCCAGAAATAAATGTTCTTTCAGTCAGTTACCTCTGTCTCCAACCAATGATGTCACTTAAAGCTTTGCCTAAATGAGCTCTCCAGGCTTGCTGCAGGCAGGACACTCAAGTGGGTTGGTGTCCAGACTCTATAGCTGCTGGACTTGAAAAAGTGCAATAAGATCCTGGAGCAGGGAAACTCATAGCAGATAGCTAGTAGGACATATTTACTGCAGAAGTAGGTTTAGGATCGATTAAGGTCTCCATTAAGATAAGTACGTTGAGAGGACTAAAGAAATGGAGAGGATCTGTTACTTACCTGATGTTACAAATAGCATAGGCAGTACCATACAGTTCCAGAAATGGAAATATAAATCATAAGAAAGTTCTTGTTCTTCTAGTAAAAGGAATGCTAAAAAATTGTCTTTCAGACACCATTTCTGAAGGTATTTCTGGCTATGCACCTTTATGTCAGACAAAAACAGGACATTACAGGGACCTTGAAGTAAAACTACCTGATGATGCCATTAAGGAAGAAAATTTACTTTCTCCTGTCCTTTTCTCTAGCTCTAGAGTCTAGACTTATCTACTGTATAATGCCAGTATACTGTATAATGCATTGAATTACACAGTTCAGAAAACTCTTACATGATGCTTAAAGAAAGTTGCACTTTAATGCTCTATGGATGGGACTTTCCCTTCAGCATTTGTTTAAAAACAGTTAAGGAGGCTGTGATTCAGTAAGTCTTGTTTTACTAGATATTCAGCAGAAACTTAAGAACCAAAAGCTCTATCTAAATCTTTATCCCTGTTACTGTAAGAAGCAGTAGCATAGGGCAATTTCAGCCTCAAATGGAACTAAAGAACCAGATATTTAGCTTTTCTGCCTTAAAGGGAACAAGAATATTTTAATAGGTGCTTTTTCCAGAGAGAGAATGAAAATGCATAGTAATGCTTTTTATTGTTCACAATCCAGAAAGGAAAATATCACCTTCTGAATATTCTCTTCAGCCTTGCCTTCCTGCCTCCCAGCAGTCAGCATCCTGGGGAATGTCTTAGTCGGAGGTCACACCCATACTGTTGCATTTAAAAGCCAGTCTAATCCCTCATCAATTTATAGTTTTGGCTTTCAGAATTTCCTGTGGCCACGAGTTTTACAATTTATGTCTTGTTTGAAAAAGTACTTCCTTTTGTTTAAGTCTGCTGTCTAGTAATATTTTTGTATGACCCATGGCACACGTTGTCATTATATGTCGTCCCCGCAACTTACCTCCAGTAAATCTGATTTTATAGACCTCTATTGTATTTCCCTTTACGCATGCTTGAAGAGCTGTACTTTATTTAGTCTTTCTTCCCCCCCCAAAAAAAAACATTAAATAATCTGATTTTTATTGCCCTGTTCTGTACCTCTTCTATTGCTGCTCTGTCATTTTTGTAGTAGTGGGACCAAAAGTGCACATAAGATTCAAGAAATGGACATGCCATTGATTTCTACAGGGGTTTAATATTTTCTCTTCTTCTTCACTCTCTGTTCCTATTCTTACAATTCAGATGATCCTGTTTGCTCTTTTGACCATCACCAATCACTGAGCTGACATTTTCCAAGAGCATTCACAATGAGTATAAAATCTCTTTCCTCAGGGTTATTAGGTAATTTAGAGGCTCTTGAAGTATACATGCAGTTAAAGTTGTTTTTCTCACATGCACTGAACTTAGCAGCACTGAATTTAATCTTCCATTTAACCACTTGGATGGTCAATGTCATGAGATCCATCTGCAGCTTCTCAAAGTTCACGTAGGACTGACTTTGCTGTTTCACCATCCACCTCACTTTTCACTGCTCCATCTGCAAAACCTATTAATTTCTGTCTAATTACCAGCGCAGTTAATTTTGTATTAGAGCAGCTTATCTGAGGTCATATTGCCGTGGCATAAATTACCTCAAAGATTCCTTTAATGTACTTTATTTTACAGTGTGACTTTGTCTGTGCTTGGTCTTTTGAGACCAGGACAGAAAGCAGTAGATCTGTTTGGAGCACTTTTTTCATTCAGTACTTTTTCCTCTATTTTTGGCCTCACCCTCTTTTATTTTAAATTGTGAGTACCATGAAATAAAAATAATAATATGAGCATAAAAACCACTGATCTGTGAAATGGATAGAGTTGGTAAAGAAGAAAGTGAGTTAAATAATGATAGGTTGCTTGTCAGAAAGCAACTAAACAATGACACCAGAGCGTCTTCCATATACTGCTTCTTGCACCAAAGTTGTAGAAGGAATATAGTGAAAGCAGGCTGCAGCACACTCCCCAAACAGAACCTACACACACACACAAAAAGTTCTTCAGAAGCTGAATAACTTTACAATTTGCGTTTGCTTCATTCTTCATGAGATTGAGAAGATGTTTGAATTATGACTTCTTAATATTATTTTTCCCATCAAAAACTTTCAGATCTGCTAGGGCTTATCTGAAACATGCTTTTCATAAGAAATCAAGTTTTTCAGGAGCTTTTCAAAACTGAAATGTTCTTTGTTTGCTGTTCTTGCTGCTTGTCAGCTCTGGAGAAATTCTGAAAACCTCTTTTCTTGATTCTGATGTAGATTATAGAGTGGGAGGTTTTGGTACTGCAAAAACAAAGTCATTGCTTGCCTACACTGTAATGAAAGCTACTGCATGAAACACAACTATGGTAAGCAGTGATGGCTTTATCTGAAGCATTTTGTTTTATATGTAATTTTAGTGGCTGTACTGATTATAAAATAAAGAGTTCAATCCTAATGCTACGTATGAATTCATTAGGGAAAACACTTGATTCACTGGCACTGTTCCCTTCTGCACTGACATTTCTGAATCAAATATGAATATTCCAATATGAATTGTTGGGCCTGATATTCTTCTTGCTGGGCATATTAGGAATAACTCCAGAGAAATTAGTGAAACTAAATATAATCCTAGTTTCTCTCCCTCTCTGTCCATGCATATTTCCATTCCTGTTTTTTTGCTTCCTTTTTCAGTTCTACTCTTCACTACAATTTGCCTTGGGGAGATTTTTGCATGCCTATAACTACCAGAAAGAAATTCTCTCAAGCATTTCTAGGGAAAAAATACATCAAGGAGAGATGGTAGTCTCATGAGGAGGCAAAGTAGATCTATTTTTCTTTCTGCTCCAACTGGCCTTCCTCTACAGATGACATAATTAAGCTGGGACTGAGCTTTTCCATAGGATTGATTATATCTCATCTTCTCAGCTGTGTAGTGACTATTTTTTTCGGAGTTGATGATAAAATTTCCCCTCAGAAAGTGTTCTCAAATGTTTCTGCACTGCAAATATCATGTTTTTAACAGTGGACACTTTTCACTTTTAATTTACTCCTTCATGTGGCACTAGTGTCCTTTTCTCTTTCACTGTCTCTTTTTCTGTGATTCCACACTTAGTGCTTTTCTTACAGCTCCAGTTCCTGGTTCATGTCATGAAAGGAAGCTATCATCTTTTGTGTAAAAAAAAACCAAAAACACCAAGCAAAACTTTTTACCAATCATATTTGGGAAAAGAGATGGAAACGTAATTCAGGTACAACAAGAAATGTTAAAAATTACAACTGGTTTTGAAAGTCAGCAGGTTTTAAATACTAGAACATCAAAACAAATTCCATAACTTTGAGAAAATGGTAAATATACTGAAAGAGGTCCTTGGTAGTGATGACATTAATGGTCACAACTGCACTCAAATCATGAATTTTCCGGTGTTTTACCTCTTTACCTAAACGGACTCCTAACTCCAAATATCCTGATTTCTAAGGAAGGATGGGTACAGGGAAATTCTAATCCATAATTTTATTACAAGGCTCTAAATGTTAAGCTTTCTAATGAAAACAAAATTTCCCACACTACTGTATGAGGCTCTCTTTCTGTTTATCTTTTTTCTCATTTCAACTATAGAGCACAAAAACTTCTTCTGAAGAAGATAAGAAACACAGAGGACATTTTTCATCAGATCAAGAGACTTGAAATACTTAATACTGTCCCTTCTATGTCTGCAGAAGTCTGTCTGTGATACTGCAGAGTCTTTTATAGGGTGCCCTTACTTTTTTCCGTAGTGGGATAACTTTCCAAAATGTCCTTCCAGTTTTGTATTTAAGTGATATGTTGGGTGAGTAGACTCTGTAGCTGCTAAAGCTATTTATTGTTTTCCTGGATGTGGATTATGTTTCTTTTGTTGACTGTAAGAAGCCATGGAGAGAGATAATATCATCTCTTAATATTTATGAATGTGTAGTTTTCTTTAAATGGTGAAATCGATACTTGCCCCTAGAACAGTTTGTTTTACTTCTGAAACAGAACAATGAGTAGAAGCATTTCAGATTCCATAAATGAAAAATATCTGCTTATTAGCTCTTTTTTTATCTATCCTTTTTTATTATGTTCTTGTGCCAGTTACACATTGTTCACAAGAGGTCATTGAGTACTTCTCTAGCTTTCATATTCTTCTCCTTGATTGTGCAATTGATTTTAAGACCTATTTCACATTTCATTGAAGCTTATACATATAGATGTGGCTATGGATATGTGCATCTGTGTATGTGTGTTTATTTATGGAATTGCCAGTCTACAGAGAATTGCCTGTGACGTAGACGGATTTATTTACCTGGTTATTTGGAGCATAGTTTCAAAATAATTGCCAGGTGAGATTGAAATTTTATTGCTAGTCCTCTCTCTTTCACAGCTTTGCTGAAGTAGTTTAATTATCAGCTATTAGAGGTGATAATTCATGCACCAAATCTGAAGAGCGCTTTGAAAAAAAACTGCTCAGCATGCCATCAAAGCTAGAGAGAAGACTTCTCCTTGCTATTTATACCTCTTAAACTTGTTTTCCCAATAAGCTACGGTGCAATGGTGCCTCTGTGGGATTTTTTTTTTCCTTGTCATTTTGTCCTTTCAGCTGTGCTCATCGCCTGTGGTCTTTTCAGGGGCTGGTTGCTGGTAGGCTGTGTGACACCACTGCTGCAGAACCTGGTGGCTCATGTCTACCAACCATCAAAGTTTTGGACATAGGACATTGCTGATGGTGCCTGGCAAAGTATAGGCCATCTGGTACTAAGGCTTTACACAGGGGCTGCCTACTGATGATTTATCTTAGTATTGATGACTAGATACAAAGTGCTGCTCCTCAAACACTCCTTCAAATACAAAGCACTTGAGGAAGGTATGTAGCTGAAGCTGTTGGATATGAGAAAAAACAGCAGAAAATGAGCCCCATGAGAAGATTCTCATGAGGACTACACAAAAGAGAAAAAATATAGTTGTGCTTTGGAAAAGATTTTGAAATTGTGGCATCAAGGACTATGTATCCTCTGTGGAACTATGTGAGTCTAATGTTTATCAACTTATATAGACAAAGTGGCACAATCTAACACTGGTTAGAGAATACATGTGAAAACATGCTGGTTTTTTTATTAGACAAAAGAGAATGTCATTGTAGCCAAGACTCCTCAAAGAGAATGACTTACGCACTTTGATTTTCTTTTGTTTGTTTGTGTAAAGGTGTATGTACTCTGAAGCTGCACAATGTTCCCAATTTCCTCCCTTGTTTCTCTCTTGTTTTCTTTCTCTGTTTACAAAACAAATAGAAAAATTGTTTTGAGAGCAAAGAAGCAAGGGGAGAGGCTTTGCAGATTACAGTTACTGTAATTAAGATGCTTTCTGTGTTAAAATGATGATGCTTTGCATTATAAAATGTTTTACGTGAAGAAAATTTAGTGGTTTGCCTCTATCATAAGCTTTTTGACGTAACCTTGCATAATCATGCACAGTAAACAAATGATCACTACAGTTAATATCTTAAAATTGTTAACTAAATGTAATGTTCTATGAAAAGGAAAATCTTCTATTCCAAGTTCCAATTCCATAACAAATAATTAAAGTTGGAGAGTCTAAATTAGAGGGCATCCTCCAGGTTGTGTTGAAATTTCAAATATTCAAAAAATAAGAAGAAAGAACACCAAAACAAGATTAAGAAGCAGAAAATCAGAAATAGTTTACACTTACAGAATAAAACTTTTTAATTAGGGGAAAAAAATAATATAAAAACAAACATAGAGGAAATAGAAAAAAAAATATAAAAGAAAAATATTTGAAAAGACCAGACGAGAAACTAAATACATTATTTGTATGAAAAAGGAAAGTAATTAAAAAAAAAAAACAAACACAAAAAAGACAAAGACAGAAAGGCCACATGACTTCAATTTCAACTTTATTAGATTAAATATTAAGAATTACCTTTTCAAAAAATTATACATATATAACCTCTCAATTCCCTACTAGTTCTCTTTGTTTTTTCCCACCCTAAAAAGAAATGACAGCTCTCATCTGACTCAAAGTTTTCTTTTTTTTCCAATTTCAAAGAATTGTTTAAAATAATGTTCCCTATTTCTCAGTTTCTGTAGTCACAGGCAGCATAACTGGTGTGCTACTGTTTATTCATACTGCTGACTAGCATTTGAGAGAAAGAGACTGCACCAAATGCTTAATGCTGCTTCAGTGGCAGCATTGACTCCATCACACTGGAGTGGCAATTGTGGGAACTATTGACAGATCAGAGGAAGGACACAGCAACGATGAAGACAATGAGGCAAATTATGCCCTTGATATTAAACATAAATGATGTGCTACTGATTTTGTGCATATAGCAGAGCATGGACTTGGCTAAACCCATTGATCATATCCAATGATATTAGTTTAAGTGTGTTATAAAGGGTAGAGTAAAGGGAAGTAGAGGAAAAGGAAAGAGATTCTGGGGTGCTTCTATGGATAAAAATACAGTTTTATTGACTCATTTTACTGCAGATGAGTATGTTGGGAGGATTTTTAGCTTAGCTCCTTATTGCAGCAGATGGGGATCCCAGCTGCTTGTTTCTTTCCATCCTGACAATCTGGTTACATCAGTTTTCTAACAGCTTGCACGACGAAGGCTTTAATCACAAAGAAATAGACTAGAAATGTCCTTTCTTTAGAAAATAAAACTCAAGCTAAAAATCAATTTCAGCTTTTCTTCCAATTGGGTCACTGGTAGCGATGATAACAGTATAGGCTGGCTTTGTTAATAGAGAAGTGACTAAATCATGCCATGGACACCTCACTTCTCATTACACAGTCTATAGTCTTCTACAAAGTAGAGATGACCAGAGAATTATAGAATGGTTTGGGTTGGAAGAGACCTCTAGAGGTCATCTAGTCCAACCCTCCTGCAGTGGGCAGCGACATCCCCAACTAGATCAGGTTGCCCAGAGCCTTGTCAAGCCTCATCTTGAATGCCTCCAGGGATGGGGCCTCAACCACCTCCCTGGACAACCTGTTCCAGTACTCCACCACCCTTGTGGTGAGGAACTTCTTTCTAATATCCAGTCTAAATCTACTCTTCTCTAATTTAAAGTCATTGCCCCTTGTCCTTTAACTACAGGCCTTTGCAAACAGGCCCTCTCCAGCCTTCTTGTAAGTTCCCTTTAGGTACTGGAAAGTCACTATTGGGTCCTCCCGAAGTCTTCTCTTCTCCAGGCTGAACAATCCCAGTTCCCTCAGCCTGTCTTCATAGGAGAGGTGTTCCAGCCCCCTGATCATTTTCGTGGCCTTCCTCTGGACCCGTTCCATCAGGTCCATGTCCTTTCTGTATTGAGGGCCATCAGGCTAAGAGCTTTCCCATCGCATTGGGACAAGGCAGCCTTTGCATTTTTAAGTTGCACGTTGCAGATTTGATCAATTTTATAAAATTTGAAGATTTTATTCCATGTTAAAGTAATACAATGTGAATTGTACAGCCCAAACTCTCAATTTCTCAAACCAAAAGTTGTAACGACAATTTAGTTAAAGGGAACACTGACATTAAGTTGAAGCACTGATGGTTGTGACTCCCTAACCAAATATCTTGAAAAACTTTAACTTAACTCCTAAATGAAGAAGGATTTTTCCTGGCCTAATGAGGCAAAATCTAAATGATATTGAATGTGAGAGAAGAACAAGATGAATTATTGAAGGATTCTAAAGAGTGAAAGAAGAAAGGGACAATGAAAGACTTTTGGGAAGCTAGATAGTCCCATTGAGAGCTTCCCCTTTGGCTGGAAAAGGGAGGCATGTGAGAAAAAAAGACACAACTGCAAGACTGTGTTTTCGTGAAGCTCTCAAAAGTTTAGAGATGAGGTCTTGAACCCTTCTTCAGCTTTCCCTTTAAAATACAGTGAATCGTGTAAGGAGTGAAAGCTAAAAGGTTTAATGAAATGAGCAACCTAGTGGTCTTCTGGGATGGACTTACTATGATAGTAAACAAGGGAAGAGACATGGATGTTGACTATCTGCTCTTCTGTAAAGCGTTTGATTTGATTCTCTGCAAGATCCTTCTTTCTAAATTGGAGAGATATAGTTTTGATGGGTGGACTGTTGGATGGATAAGGAATTGGGTAGATAGTTGCATCCAGATGTTAGTGGTCAAGGGCTTATCGTCCTGATGGAGATCAGTGACAAGTGGTGTCCCTCAGGGGTCCATACTGACACCAGTGCTGTTTAATATCTTTATCAGTGACAGAGTGAGGTCAAGTGCACTCTCAGAAAATTTTCAGATGACACAAAGCTGAGCAGTGCAGCTGACATGCCTGAGAGATGGGATGTCATCCAGAGGGACCAGGAAATCTTGAGAATTGGACCTGTGTCAACCTTATGAGGTTCAACAGGGCCAGTTGTAAGGTCCTGCAGCTGGATGGGAGCAATCCTCAGTATCTATACAGGCTGGAGAAAATGGGATTGAGAGCAGCCTTGTGGAGAAGGACTTAAGGGTACTGGCTGATGAAAAGATGGACATAAGCCAGCAATGCACCCATGCAGCCCAAAAAGGCAAAAACAATCTTAGCTGCCTCTGAAGAAGTGTGTCCAGCAGGTCAAGGAAGGTTATTCTCTCTCTCTACTCTGCTCTAGTGAGAATCACTTGGAGTATTGTGTCCAGCTTTGGAGCACTTATCACCAGAAGGACATGAATCTATTGGAGTGGCTCCAGAGGAGGGCCACAAAAATGATCAGAGGGATGGAACAGTTCTCCTGTGAAGAAAAGCTGAGAGAGTTGGGTTTGTTCAGCCTGGAGAAGAGAAGGCTCTGTGGGTAGACCTTTTTGTGGCATTTCAATATTTAAAGTGAGCCTATAAGAAAGGTGGAGACAGTCTCTTTAGCAAGGCCTGTTGTGACAGGACAAAGGGTAATGATATTAAGCTAAAAGAAGGCAGATTTAGACTATAAATATGAAATAATTTTTTTTACAACGAGGGTGGTGAAACACTGGCACCAGTTGCTCAGACAGGTGGTAGATGCCACATCCCTGGATACATTCCAGGTCAGGTTGGACAAGGCTTTGAGCAATCTGATCTAGTGGAAGGTGTCCCTGCTCACTGCAGGACAGTTGGACTAGATAAACATTCTGTGATTTTATGAAATGTTTTCTGTAGGACAGAAATGCAAGGACATATAGGAAAAAGAGCATAAACTTCTGTAAGAGGAAAGACTTGCAATTAAAGCATTTATCTACTCATATGAAAACATCTCTGTCTCTTCCATTACATTCTCTTTTCATGCTAAGCAGAACATTTAAACCAAACTTTTACAGAAGATAATTCTTTTTTTTTCTCTTTTGTCTTTTCTAAACATTTAGCTGGAATAAATCATCCAAGGTCTGCTTTTTGGAAGTTCTGTGGATTTACTGTCACAAGTTAAATTGACAAAACCTGTTCCTTTTGCATGGCAAATGCTGTCTAGTGCTGTCTTCTGAAAATATCAGGCATTAGGAGCCTTAGAATGGTCACTCAATGCTAATGGATGTCTTGCCCTCTATACCTCTGTGCTGCTGCAGTGTACTTAGCTACCCAGTACAAACCACTGTCTGGAATTGCAGAAGGAAATGAGCAGTCCTCTCTCCAGAAAATGTTTGTCCAGTTTGCAGCATGAGGCCACATATTAAACAACTCTCCATCTCCGTAATACTCTGCTTCATTTTCTGTGAGAGATGTATTGGCTTTAACTGGATGAATGCTACTGCTACGAGTGCAGAGCAAGTGATAATTCCTGAGGGAGCTATGGGTAGCCTCTTTAGAGCTATAGTAAATAATGGCTAAGTCCATGAAATACACAGAAAGTTAATGCACTGAGCCTTGTGTTTTCTGTGAGCCCTATCTTGCATTAGAGCTGGTTTACTATATATTATACTAGCCTGAAGTTTCAAATGATGTCTAGGCAGTTTTTTAAGAAGACCATCAAGAGTCTCACAAGTGCTTTTCTCTGTTTTGCTGCACCCAAACGTGTGGAGAGTTGCCCAGAACTGAATTCCAACATCCTTTACTTTTTTAGTCTGGGAAGAAATCTTGTGGGAGCTGCTTTGCAGCAGAGCCAAGGTTGATTTTCTTGTGCTATTTCACACTTCCAGTTCTAACCCAAAGCAAGAAACATGTTTGTGCATGAAAACATGAAGATGCTTTCCAGACAGTTTCTCACTAACAAAAAGGTGCAGTCTGAGCTCAGGTGAGATTCCAAACACTCTGCTTGTATGTCTTAAGAAAAGATTTGTCTCTTCTGCTAGTGTGATAAATCCCAACAAAGGACAACACAGTCTCCAAAAGCAGGGTGTACCTACATATGGAGTGGGACCTTACCCAACTTTATCAATAAATTATCTTCTCCAGGCAGGTTGTCTGTGTTCTGTCTACAGCTAAAGGAGGGAAAGAAACATTTCTAAAGGCTGATTCATCCCATCCTGACTGTCTAATGCAGGTGAGTGAATTGCCCTCTGGATGTGCCTACCTCTCTCTTTTCTCCCTGCACAAACTCTAGAGGGAACACAGATAACCAGTTTAGACTAGACAACTTTCAGATGAACGAAAATAAGTGAGATAACTCCTATCCTCAGGTATGTGTCTGTGAGAGAGAAAAAGTCTTGGTGATAGGAGAGATGAAACATAAACACAGTCTAAAAACAGTGTGAAGGTTATCTTACCAGCCTCTTTGTGTGTGTTTGTATGTCTAGCATCTTTGTTTGCGTGATTTTCCTTTACTCCAGGATAAACACAAAAAGTAAATTCAGAGTAAACGGTGTTTCCAGTCAGCAAAAGATGAAACTACCAGCAGTTGGATACTCCTAAATATACATTTAGAGGATTGCTACATTTTTGGAAATTTCAGGAGCTGTACTTCAAAGCACAGACTGACATCTTGGTGCAAAGGCCTTAAGGATTCAAATGTTTCAGAACTGAAATATCTTCCATCAGTCCTGTGATTTGCATGTGAAATTGATTTTATTGGATTTATTTGATTAGGAGGCACAGGTACTTCCCCAAGGAGTATAAATAAAGATGCTACTAGAAACAGAGTAGATGTGACGATCCATAAAGCCAGGAAGTAGTGGCTGAATGTTAGCAAATTTCATATGTCTGCATTTACATTACAATATTTTTATTTTCTGCAACATTTTATGGTAAAGAATGAGAAAACATTTTGAAATTACAATTTGGATGAAATTTTGGTGGAAGCCAAACCCCATCATTCTCAGAAGTACATTCCTCACCTTGAAATCTATTAATATCTTGTGCTTGAAACCTAGAGATATTACTTCCTCTGAGTGATTAATAATTTTCTTTGAAATGTTAACATTTATTATTCATCATTGCTGCCCATTCAAAAAAAATAGTTTTTCTCTTTGTTATGACAGAGCAATACTTAAAGCTACTACAATGAGGCCTGCAATCTTCAGCAGCTTTAATTGCTCATTGACAGTGTATATGTCCATATGCAATGAAGGGTATGTATGCAGACAAAATGTAGTATAAGCTGCTAATGCATTTTATGGCCTGAGTAACCTGCAAGGCATTGTTTGGGGATGTCATATCACCTGGAGTGAAATAGGTGATCCCTAGTGTGTCACCTCTCAAAGTGCACACCTCTTCTGTGATGTCCATCTTGATAACATTGTTAGCTTAAAGGTCTTGAAAATAACATTTTTTTTTCCTTCCCATTTGATAGAGCAGGTAATGGATACTTCAAATGCCCACTTGTTAGGGGTTCTTATGATGTCTCAGTGACTTCACCTTTCTTTAAAGCCCATCAGCTTTCCTGAAGCTGAACAAATAAAAAATAGTGCATCATCCATAAATAAAGGAATTAATGTCACCTAAATTTAATAGATAAAAGTTAGGCTTCTGGTCCCAGCCTGTCAGCCATACCCTGTTATGGTCAGTAGAGAGGTACACAGTCTTCCAGAGACTGATTTAGTAAGATGAGTCCTGTGCATGCTGTTTCTTTTTAAAAAAAAATTGTATTCTGTTTTTTGAGATAGAAGTAATTTTTGTAATCATATTTGTCTACCAGTTCTAGGTGCAGGATGATAAACTGATGACAATGACCATGAAACCAATTAATCAGTCTAGTGTTACCATGTTTTCATATAAAACACTGCTCTAAGGAGAAACCAAATTTTCCAATTTCTGTGCTGCATAAGCTCTTCAGTCAGGTTTGCAGAACTAAACCATAAGTGATTAGCATCTAAATTATCTCATTGTTTAATATTCAAGATGCATTTTTCTTTTTTCTTATGTTTATATTTCCAGCTTTTGGGGAAAGGAACTATTGTCTGCCAAGTCCAAAATCAAAGATAATGTAGCAGGAAAACTAGAAAAGTGAGCAATAAAAAGTTTATACAGTAATTTAATTTGAAGACTTGAGGTTTGGAGAAGTGTGGATAGAAACAGATATGCAAATATTGACAAAAACTCAAGAAAAGATTATTAGCCAAAATAGAGACTCCTTCCATAGGAATTAGTATTACTCTGTGTGGTTGTTACACTTAGAGTCTTTAATTGGTGTCTATAATGCTAGTTGCTGTGGTAACAGTAACTTACATTTTCCAGACTTCTGTGTGTTTAAAATCTCAACCTGAAAATCAAAGCTCTTTTTAGAAAAAAAAAAGTCCCAAAACAAAGGAAGACAAACTGAAGTGCTGAGCATAAAAATTTCACAGTTGAGCATTTTACTTGAATCTCTTAGAGAAAACTTAAACAGCATAACCCCGTCGACTTCACAGTTTGCTTAGGGTGTGGATGTCCCAAATAGAAAGCAAATTTCTCAACAGGAAAAATGGAATGCTAAACTGAATAGGATCCCTGATCCCAGTGGCACTTGCCTTGAAGAATCTTGACCTTCACCCAGGAAGATGAAACTTACTCTTCCCTCATATCAGCTGAAGGCAATTGTGGCTTCAGGATTCAGGCCATGCTGTGTTCTGGGTCCCATGCTGGAAATCACTAACTATGGTCTTCATATGTTTGGAATTATTTCTGACTAATTCATGTTCTGAACTAGAAATTTTGACAGCATTTCACTTTGTTATTCTCCTTCAAAATCTTGGTTCTCGTTTTCCCTTTCTGTGCCACTCAACCTTTTTGAAGAGCAGACTGACTGCTGGTCTGTTGCAAATGGTTCTGAAGAACAGAGTCGCTGACACTGCTGCTTAATAATTCCGTGGCTATCTGCCTAAAACCATGCACTCACTCTCATTTTATACCTCATTTCTGAGCTTTTGATGGTCTTTGCTATGTCCATCACAAAGTGTTATGAAATCCTGGTCCCTGGCTAGAATTTTAAGGCAATGTGGATATAAATAACAAATGTCTTTTATCCTTACAAAAAGACAGTCATTTTATGGTGGTCTTTGCTCCCCTTTATTTCCTGCACTGCCTCATCCATCACACTCTTGGCTACCCTCATTTTGAAAGCCAAAACCAACAGAAAACTCATCACCAGCAAAGCCCTTTCTGATAAATACAATGACAACTCTCACCAAGCCACTAGAAAACAACCCCACAGCTTTTGCAGAGCTTCATCTATACTTAGCATTTCTGCCATGACTAATCCATTCTTTCACTCTAAATTTGCCATGGCAAAGTGACACGCCTGGGTCTTTACACTGAACACCAAGCACAGCTCAGCCCTTGACATACGCTATCAGGGAGCTGCTTAATCTCAGCACCACAAAGGTCATGCCAGAATGGTCAGAATACAGAACAGCCTGGGATAGAAGGAAGTGACATATTGTTATGTAGAAATCACCCTTTTCACTTGTGTATGAAATTACTGTGTCTATGTGCATCATTCTCTAAAATAAGACCAAACCATATGGAGAGATTTTAACTTCCCTCCCATAGTAAAATTGCATTACACCATAATAATTCTCATCTTTAAATCTTGTAGTTACTGCAGTTATGTGCCCAAACAATCTGGGGTGATTTTTTTTTTTCCTATTGCTTAGCTGGTTTTGTCAGTCTCAGGCACAATTCTCTAAGGATAATTCCTCATCAAACTCCATAAACTTGAATTAGCAAACAAGAGGAGGAAGATAATGCTTAACCTCTTACACATCCATGATAGAAAGTCACATACAATGAATAAATGTGGTTGCTTGGTCTTCCATCTGTTCTATTTCTCCAGAAAAATGAAAACCATGGTCCTGGACACTTCTGTGGTTGCTTGATTTGACATATGTTCCCAGTTTCTGTGAGAGTAGGCAAAGTACAAATGAAGTTGATTAGATTGTCTCTTTTGCCAAGTCCTTTCTGCTCAGACTACAGAGTAAAAAAGCTCTACTACTCATATGTAGCTGCTATCCAAGCCAGAATTTTGCAATGTATAAAAGTCTGGACTTCTTTATGACTTTTCTCTTGATTTAGCTTCTGTGAGGATAATGAAAGCATAAATCACCTCTGGTAATTATGATGTACAAGCTAAACCTGCCTAGCAATACAAAATAAGAGCAGAGCCTAATATTTCCTATGCCTTGGAGGTACTGTTAGTTCTCACCAGCAGTGTGCATCTCGACTGAAGCCCCTTATGGGATGTGTTGTGCTCCTCCAGGAGAAGCCCACCTTTCCCTACTGGCTATACCTGCTGCTGGGGTATGCATGCTTTTAATGTCTTCTGGTAGCTTCAAAAATGTATGGCACCTTCAAAATGCGCCGTCACAAATGGTTCATTGGACAAATCTCCTCCCTTGCTCAGAGCAGAAGAGAAATTTATGTTTCCTACATTTTTCCTATAGCTGCTCAACAGAGGTTAGGACAGAGCCCCAGGCATGTTCTAAATGTTCACTAATGTTTTCCATATCTGCAGAAATAGGGCCAAGTCTGAGTCCCTTTGCAGTCCTTGGTGAAACTCAGTTTGACTATCAGGACAGATACTTGGCCCACATTCCTCAGTTTGCGTTATTTTATGTGATAGTCCCTCATGCTTGAGGAATAAACTGTTAAGACTGGATTTATGTATCCTCTAATGAAGAATAAGTAATTTGGAAGACAAAGAAAAAGAAAAAAAAGAAACCATGCCCCAAAATACTTCATCATGGTGTTGACAACCAATGGAGAAGAGAAATGGGGTAGTTGTGCTGTACTCAGTCCCAGAGGAGGGAATCTCAGCAGCAGGCTTGGCAGGCTCTGTGAGGCAGGGTGGAGCAGCCTGCGCCGGGTCACACGGTGAGCAGGACAAACTTGTAAACTTCTTCCTCCTTCAGAACATACCAAACCAGTGAAAGCACGCATGACCTTAAGCTCAACTGGCCATAGCAGTGAAATGTTTTCTCTGATAGCTTGCTTTACTTTGGTTTTTCCCCCCCTTTCCTGATGGTAAGTTTCAACTTAATAAAAAAATGATTACTTTTATTTAGATTGCACAGCATGTAATTTTATCAGTTCCCCTTCTCAAGGAAGTGGGAGAGCTAACCAGGTCCAATTTAACTGGCCTGCTCTTGTAAAGCATCTAAACCAGGGTCAGAGCAACAAAGCCAAGAACACACTGCAGGATGGAGAGCTGATAATTCAGGTGATGGGACTCTGAGGCAGCCAGTATTCTTCTCATTATTAGCACACTATGTATATGCTTTCCTGGAAACTACCAAATGTGGTTGATTGATCTTCTATAAAGGACCCTGATTGTTCCTTCACATCTTGATTACAGTACTGTAAACTGGAGTAGGGGGTTGATGGTTTGGTTTAGTATTTTTCTTTTGCTTGCATAGCTTATATTTGTCTTTGAAGCTGTATAAGCTTACTCAGTCTATATCCTATTCTAAACTCTACCATATTCCTGCTGCCACTTCTTAAAGGATGTCTGTTGCTTCTAGGATTGATTTGTCACCTTCATTTGCCCAGGTAGTCAATACTATCACACTAACCAATCATGATGGTGCTGCAGAGGATACCAAGAAGATGATTTTTAAGTGTTTTAGAATTCTGAAGGAGGAGAAAAAAAAAAGATTCTCTTTCTTCAGCGAAGTGCTTAGCTCTAAGCATATACAATAAAGTAGAAGTCTGACTGTGGACATTTTCTTCCCTCTGGGGAACATTTTTTCACATAAGTAACCCTATTTATTTACACTGGGAGAAGTACACTAAAGAGCAGTTCAACTGGAACTGCACATGAGACAATGGGCTGTGAACTGTGGTTTATTAATTCATTTTGGCAATGTGACCCAGTAAAAGCAAAATAACAGTAATGTGAAATATGGTACACAAAATCTGACTAACAGTGATTATGCTAACTGAATCTTATCTTGGAGGAATCAGCAATGAGGGAAACTCAGCATCCCAGGACATATGTGGCTAACCTTAACTGACTGGGTTAATCTCCCTATGATCTCTGTTATGCTGATGAGGAAGGATAAGTTAATTCAGACCATTATTCTAGGACAAAAGCCCAACTTACTTATTTTTACTTACTCTTAAGGACTCTCTCTCTTTTTTTTCCACACATTGCAGGAGGACACTTAGACTGTTGTAGAAAAGCTACTCTTGCAAATACCCACCTTAGAACTGTGGCTGAAAGTAAATTCCAACACGTAAATTAATCTAAGTTACGTATGAATTTACATGTTGAGTGTCAAGATATAACATATAGATTGCCATCAGTGATGCAAAAGAGGATGCAAATGAAGCACATGTTCAGTGGCTTTCTTTGTTGGCAAATAGTAAACAAATGCAGAAATCAATTTCCACTACATTGGGAAGTTCAAAATAATTATATCAACACAGGGAAGAGGGCAAATGGTCCAGGCAGAAGGTTGTCACAGACTGCCCATAGCTGTCCAGTGCCAGCACTGCTCTGACCTGGGATTTGGCCTGAGCCAACTAGTGCTGCCCTATACCATGCCCAGGCAACATTGGAGAGGAACCTGAAGCCCAGAAAATGTACTCAGAGGCCACTCTGTTCTGCAGTGGTCAAAGTGCCAACCATGCAGACAAGTTACATCAAGCTGTTTGTCCTAAGGGGCAGAGGATAAGCTGTGGCCCACTTTATTGAATACTATAAAAACAGCCGGTCTTGATAAAACTGCAATATGGCTGCATAATGTGATATTAATTTCTGTCCCCATGCCCCTGTCCACATTCATCTTCACAGGCAAGGTGGACTCCTATTTCCCCATTGTGATACATAGGTTCACAACCAAAAAGTCCTAACACTCAGTTCTGCCCTTGGTACAGGCATGTTGTGTTAGTATGGTGACTGAATTATTCCCTTACACATGATATATTCCTATTAATAACGTTCTGCTCTGACTAACAAACAGTTCTGCTTTATTGCCATGATTTCTGGCATTCTCACAGTCTTTAAAAATACGAACTGAAACAATCACTCCAGGAGTGGTCAAAAAATATTACTACTTCAGTATAATATTGCAGGTAGTAAATCTTTTCACATAGGAAAATTAATCCCTCTGCTTGTTTAGAGAGACACATATTGCAAAATAGAATTACAATGGTAAGTGATAAGAAAATCTCCACAATTTATATCCCTGCCTGGTTTCAACTGATAGCAGAGGTACCTGGTGCAAGGAAATCTGCTGCTTTCATAGAAATATCAACCACAGTGGAGATGACAGTGCTGGGATGTAGCACATCAGCATAGAGAGGAAAAAGAATCTTCATTAACAGCCTCTCATTTAAATGGGATATGCAGGGTTGATCCTGGGCATATTGACTTCATTTGTAGTGTTTGCTCTGTACGGACTTCAAAGAGAAAAGCAAGTCCAGTCTGAGCTCCCAGACACTGAGAACAACTCTGCTCTCTTAATGGAGCAGAACTTTCTCTGGAGGAGGCAAAACTTGTCTGGGCAAGGACTTCCTTGAAGCTTCGTCTGAGACAGTCAAGACACCTAAATTCTCTAAGGTCCACAATATACATCAACATATTCAGCTTCAAGTACAAGGCGTAAGTCTTTCCATCTGCCTTCTCTAACAGAAACACAAAATAACATGCACATTTAAAGAAGAAAAAAAAAAACCTTCACATACTTTACAGCCCGCGTATGCCTAACTGAAGTGCTTGAACACTCCGGCAGTAATAGCAGTGATAGAAACTTAATGAAATTAGAGTGGTTGTGGCTCAGGGTCAGGCAGTGCTCTGTTGGTCCACAGCCACACAACTGGCATCCTGAGAGACCTTCTCAGGTGGCTGGGAATACCTCCTGCCCTGAGAAGCCCTTAACTATCACAGAATCATGGAATCACAGAATCATGGAATCAGTGTTAGGGAGATCAACTAGTCTAATCCCACTGCCAGAGCAATTGAACCTAGAACAGGTTGCACAGGATGGTGTCAAGNTTATGCTGATGGTGTCTGCTCTCTTCTCCTAGCAGAGAGGTTTGATTTTGGAAGGCAGGCTGGAGAAGGGTCAGATGTTTGGGCTGCAAAATGCCTGTTGCTGTTATAAGCTGCTTACAGTGGTGAGAGAAGCAGGACCTGGCCCCTTGTGGGCAAGCTGCAAAGCCTGAATTACCTCCCTCAAATCACCTTTGGGAATGCTCCTATTATTTCTAGATTTATTTTCCTTTTTCAGCTTGCTGCTTCCCCTCCTTCTCCATGCAGGAGGTGAGTAGTGGTATGAGAGGTAGATAGGTGCCATCAGGCTGTCTCCATCCTTGGGGATAGCCAGGATGTGTTGTATAGCTCCACATGGGATAGTCTGGGATGCACCCCCAGGTAGCTGAGCTAAAAAGTTCTGCAGCTTTCAGGAAGGGGAAGCCCAAAGACCTGCAGTGCAAATGCTGGTTTCTTCTTCCCCGAGAGAATTCAGAGGGTGGTACTGACACAGCATAAAATCTAGAGGGAAATGTTAGTTCACACTTGCAATGGACAAGTGTTTGGATTCGCATGTAGATATCTAAATTTGCTTTCTCAATATGTGAGTCAACTCTCATTCACCTCAATGTCTACAGAGGAATGCAAGAAATTTAATCATGAGATGAGATTTTTCTGTTTGAACTAAAATACCCAGTAGGTACTGAGGATTACATGAGCAGGGATTGGTCTGTTCTCCCTGGTGGAGAGTGATAGGATGAGGGGCAATGGATGTAAATTGCACCAGGGGAGGTTCAGATTAGATATTAGGAGGCATTTCTTTACTGAAAGGGTTGTCAGCCATTGGAACAGGCTGCCCAGGGAGGTAGTTGAGTCACCATCCCTGGAGGTGTTTAAGAGATGGGTGGATGTTGCGTTGGGGGGCATTATTTAGCAGGTTGATAGGGTTAGGACAAAGGCTAGACTCGATGATCTTCAAGATCTCTTCCAGCTGTAACTGTTCTGTGATTCTGTGATTTAGAGGAGAAGTATTTACCACCTGATCTACTTTTTGTTGTCCTTTTTGTGATCATAGTTTGCAATGAAAAGATTTTCTACTCCACTGTGTTTCTTACAGGTATCATAGAATGGCCCAGGTTGGAAGGGACCTTAAAGATTATGTAGTTCCAATCCCCCTGCCATGGGCAGGGACACCTCCCACTAGATCAACTTGCTCAGAGCCCTATCCAGCCTGGTCTTCAAAACTTCCAGGAATGGAAGTTTTTTCCCTTCCTGAGCCATGACAGACTGTCCAAGTTTACGAGCCAAGCACAAAAAATGATATCTTTGGTGGAACCATTAATCTTGAGGCTTATCAATTAAAAGTATTTAATTCTATAGCCCTAGGCTAGTTATGCAAAACTATTTAGGAAAAAATAATAAATCTGGATGTAACATATAAAGCAAAGTGATAAAGGAGTGATTCTGATAGCAAAACATTTCAAAAGGTGTTTCACACGCTTTGTACCATACTCTTGCAATTACATGTGCTTAGCTGAATTAGTTCTTCTGTGATGAGAACATAAGTTTTTCATTTAGAGATTTGTGTCATGATACATATATAGAGAGATACTGTTCATTCGACATGACAGTTCAGCCCATAGATGATGAAAAGGATGTTGTTCAACTCAACTCTACAAAGCCATGTCTCTAAACTGAAACATTAATGCAGGATTTGATGGGTGGACTATTCAGTGGATAAGGAACTGGCTGGCTGACGACATCCAGAGGGTAGTGGTCAATGGCTCAATGTTCAGCTGGAGATCAGTGACAAGTGGTGTCCCTCAGGGCTCCATACTGTGGCCTATACTGTTTAATATTTTTATAAATGATATCGACAGCAGCATTGAGTACACCAT